>PYAF01006013.1:1272023-1359625 GCA_007407185.1 Glycine tomentella | reverse complement strand
GTTGAGAGGCTATAAAGAAATAAATTAAATTTTATATAAATATTATATAAACATATTCATATTTATCATTTTACATTTAAAAATTACTACAGCAAATGATTTTGTTAGATACTTATAATTCAATGAGTTAATTTAACAAACTTTTAGCATTTGTCTACTTATTAGAAACATATTTTTTGTTTTTCAACTACTTTTGCTAAACATAATCAAAATATATAAAAAAAAAGTATAAATTACTTGAAGTATCTTATCAAAAAAAGCTACAAACTATATATTGAAAATTAAAGTTATAAGCTAAGCTAACTAAAAATGTTTGTCAAATATAGTCTAATCCGAAATCAACTCAAATGTAGTTTTAAATTAATTATTGAAAATAATTAATCGTATTATACATAAATAATATATTAAATTGAAGTAAAACAAATAATAGTATAAAAACTTTATATTTTAAGTGGATTTTAATTAAATTTATTTCTTTATAGCCTCTCAACCTCATGCTCTTGAATTTTTGTTTTTGTTTTGTTTTTTAAAAAATAGGGAGATTAATGCCCTACCTAAGACTTGGTCCGAGCTTCTTTTTTTTTTTTTTTTTTAAAAAAAAGGAGAGAAAAATAAAACAGCAATCTTAGATATGTTGTTAGACGCGAAACTTTGTTTTTCTCAGAAAAGTTAAAAATTGGTAAAGATGTTTCCCCCCGAAGTAATAGGTAAAGATATATGGCACGTGGATGACCCACAGAAAGAAACAGCTAGGAAAACCCGATAAGGATAATCAATTAAGGGCTAAACACCAAAAAACAACTCATTAATTAATTATTATATAAAACCTGTTTAATAAATTCATTCTTTATAGTCCCCTAACCTCAGGCTCAACACCAATGACTTGGGTTCAAGCTTATTTAAAATACATACATACATACATATATATATATATATATATATATGTATGTATGTATGTATGTATATAAACCTCAAAGACTTGGGTGCAAGTTTCTTTTTTTAAAAAATAAAAATGAAAAACCTCACCTAACAGTGCAACTTTGTTTTTTCTCAGAAAGATTAAAAATAGGTGAAGATATATGGCACGCGCATGCCAAATTTTCCTACAGTATCTTAATTTTGGAGAAAAAATCTTACCAACTTAAAACCATTCATTAAATCAAAGAGTGTCATTATAACTCAGCAACTAGTTTAGGACTGGTGACAACCTCACGTTTTGCCATAATTTTAATTAGAATTGGTAAAAGTATATATGCATATTATCACGTGTATTCCACCCGCCATTTATGCCCCAAGTCCCATCTAGGTATAAAGCCTCCATTGACCAGCAAAGACCCCATGAAAGAAACAGCTAGGAAAATCTGTTAAGGATGATCAATTAAGGGCTAAACACCAAAAAACAACTCATTAATTAATTATTTACTATATAAAACCTGTTTCTTCGAAAGCCACTCAATATTGAATATAATCATATCTTTTCTTTTCTGTACATGACACCAATTCCCATTAATAACATGTTATACATGACAATTTACATTATGAATGCTATTATTTTTTTCATGAGTTAGATAACACATGTATCTCTTAATTCATTAGATTAAAGATTAATCTTAGTTGTGATATATGATTATAGTTGATTCAATGAAATTTTATACACAATACAAATTTTTTCATTAAATATATCGTTTTCACACACATAAAAGTTATTAGATATTATAACTCTTTGATTTTTATGAATGTTATATTGCTATATAATATTATAAATGTGAGCTCCATGTGTCCTATAAGTTTCTGTCTTAGAAGTTGACGCAATAATTCAAAAAACTGTTTCGCTTTCTCACTTAGCAAATTAATCCATTTCTTAAAGCAATGGCTTCCTCCGAAGAACTATTTGGTTTGAATTACCTGTTGCTGAAGCCACAAGAGGCGAGTGCTGTGGATCTTGGACGCCTCTTGTTCTCTTCCAGCTTGAACAATAGAGGATTCATTGAGTGCCCTGGTGAGATTGAGGCAAGAGAATTTCGACAAAGATGGCTCCTCTTCATATCCATTGTGGCGCAGAAGGTCCTCGTTGCCTCAAGAAACTCCTTGAAAAACGTTGGGGACACGTTGGAGTTGTGGCTCAATCGTTTATCAAGCAATGGAGGCTTAATAAGGCTCTTGTTCAACTTTCTAACAGGTAATTATCCTTTCGATCATTTCTTTTCTCACCATTAATTATGATCATACATATAAGTTGGCTGGTTGGGAAGGAGGGTTTTAGGGTCCACCGAAGAAGGAGGAGAGAGATCTTAATTTCTAATCTCCTTACCAATATTTTAACAAAAACCAATAATATTGACTGATAGTATAATTTCGAGATATATTTATAGGTTTTGATTCATCTTTAGATAAAGTATAACAATAATATTCTATCTAAAACTTAATCATATATATTTAAAGTTTTTTATTCTTCTCCAATAATGTATTCTATAAAAATCAAACTCACTTTATTCTCTCACAAACTCAAAGTAACAACCATTGAATAACTTAGTTAAAGTTTGTTACACAAGTGCTTACCATATTAATATTTATATATAAGTTGATAAATTATATATCTTCATATAGTTTGTAAATTGTTTTCATAAGTATAATCATAAATACCTTAGTTGAAAACATATTTTATGAACATATAAGTTATTTTCAAAAGTAATTTTGTTAGTATATGATAAGTCTTTTGCATGTGAGAATTAATATATGGTTTGTGGTGCAGGAAAGATGAAAACACCGGAAAGATCATCGGCAGCATTCTTATCCGTGGTGGGCATCACTGACACACGAGTTGACTTAGACAAAAGAATTAAGGAGAATGATACCAAGTACAAAGGGTTCCTCTCAATGATGGCTTCAAAATTAGCGTATGAGAATGAAGAATTCGTTAGGAATGCAGTGCAAAATCATTGGGATGTAAGTTCTCTAATCTCTCTCTCTCTCTCTCTCTCTCTCTCTCTCTATATATATATATATATATATGCAATATTGGTTTGCTAGATGGAGAAAGTGCTAACAGTTTAATTAGCGCAACTATTAAAAATAGTTTAATATATATTAGCGTAAATATGTAACTTTTTTTTTAGTTTTGGTGATTAATTTTGATGTCTGACTCGGGTTTACATTTTTTTTTCCTTTTATAATATGATTTCAGATGGATTTTTTGGGGTCACACAGCTTCTGGAACGGTACGTAATTAAGAAGCATCCTTTGTAAATTTTGCTTAGAAGATACGAAAATTTACAGCAGATAGATATAACATATTTTCAGTACTGTTACTAGAAATATGTTTTGTTAAGCTGGTTTCTTGATCAGAAAATTAAACTAACAATATCGAAGTGCATAGCATCTTAATATGAAGAAAAGGAAGCACATTTAATAAGGTTACAATAATGGTGTATCCATATATCAATATTCTAGCTTGGTTCATATTTGTTTAAATTCATTTATTTAGTTATATATGAGCTTGAACTTAAAGTTAGGCTCAATTTCTTAAATGAATAAAACACAAATTTTATAGACTTACCATTAATAGTCCACAAATAATTTGTGTTTGAGTCTTATTTTTAAATAGATTAACATAACATAAAATATTAAATATATCATTGTCATCTTTTCTTACTTTTTAACAAGAAAATATATGTTAAATATATATATATATATAATTAAGCTAATACAAAATATATTTAAAGAAATGTCATTAAAAAAAATAAACAAGTCATAGGCAAGCTAATGAGTCAATTAAGTTGAAGTTCTTAAATTTTTATTCAATTCAAGATCAAACTTTAGTTTAAATTTGATTCGTTCAAATACGTCAAACTTGAACAACTTTTTTCTTTCTTTCTACAAGTTAAATCCAGACTCTTAATTGCATGGAATTTGAATTTGATCAGTTCAAATATAAATTCTGAAATTGGTATTACACACTTAATCAAATTTAAACGTAAATATTAACATTATTAAGAGAGAGAGAGAGAGAGAGAAGCAATGGGAGAATGTTTACTACGGATCACAGTTAATTTCATGGAACACTCCCTCCATTGACCAATGAATGACAAGTCACATTTTGCTTCCGACCTAACCTTTGGTTTTTTAATGGTATGCTTCCAAATTCTTTGCACTGCCGTAGAATTTTAGATTAGATATATTGCCATGTGTTTTTTTTTTCCTTGTTTGGTTGCTTGCTTTTGAATTCATTTGTGTTGTGTCTTTAAGGAAGATGCTTCAACCACTATATAAATACGTGGCCATGGTTGCAAGTCGTTAATTTGGACTGAATTACAAATTTCTTTTACAAGTTGCAACTCAGAAGTCAGGATTGAAATTTTCTCTCTTGACTTGATATATCTTAGGTTACGTAGATTTCAAACAGAGAGTATGATAGTATCTTAATAAATTTTATTTTTACAATGTTTTTATTATTTATGAATGTTAAATATTTCAGAAAACTATATAAAAAAATTATTGATGAAATCTGACATAAGTGAACTCCAATAATTTTTGACCTTTTATATCACAAGTCATTCATTTTAATCATTTTTCTCTTTTATATTTTTTCCCCGTTATTTACTATCGCGCTCACTTCTCATTAACATTCACTAGCCAAAGTTTAGAAGCTATTTTTTTAGCCCCTTTTCATAAAAGAAATAGTTCTATAATAAAAAAAAACTTTTATTCTCTAAAGAAAACCTTTTAAGTTTTTTAACGTGTTTGTTTAAACTTTTTTTAGTAAAAAATCTGAAAATGAAAATAGATTTTATGTTATTTTCAAAAGTTACTTTTGAAATGAATCTTTAAAAAATAATTCACCTTTTCTATAAACCTTCTTAAAAAACACTTTTTCAATATAATAAAAAATTCTTGAATTTCTATCATCCTGAATACGAGTGAGCCCTTTTGGCTAGGATTTTGCTAAAAAAATTGTGATTTCGAAATCATATATGAAATTATGAATGATCATAAACAAGACGGCCGTAGAAAAATGCTTGGCTTTAAGTAATTGCCCTGATCTATACTTAAGAAGGAATTCCATTTGCTAATAAAGTTTAGTAAAAGACAGCCAAAAGAGAAAAAATTGGGAAGATCTCTTAGTTAAGTTTGTGATAATTTGTTTAAAAATAATACTTTTTTTTTTCTATTTTTACCATCGTCAATCTAAAATGCTGAAACAGCCTGCTTCCTTAAAATTATAATCACACTGATCGCCATATATAAATGAAATGGCCACCAAATTTTAGGGATGTGAATATGAAAGATCAATGAATATTAATGTGTTCAGACGTTTTAATGTTTTTTTTTTTTTTTCCTTTTCCTTATTTCTCTTATGCCAGCTAGCTTAAACTAGTACTCACTTAAAGATACCCACAAAATATTTAAACACTTCTTTCTAATTAAGAATTGGAATCTGTATTAAAGAAGAAGAAAAAGAATAATTATATAATTGGTTGGACATAGCCATAGCCTAGACATGTCTAACTTTTTTCTTTTATTTAATACCACTATAGATGTGACATGTTTAGTATATTAAGTAAACTTTGTATTAAAAAAAAGTAATCTCTGTAAAACAAAGAAATCTGCACACACACAAAAAAAAAATCAAGTACCTTTGCGTTTGATTATAATTGTGATATAAAAAAATCAGTTCCAAAATAATTTCATCTTAATTTTTAATATAATATTAATTTTCAATTTTTTCAATTATATAACTTATAATATTAATGATATGAACTATCAAAATAAAAAATAAATTAATGAAGAAAAGGTTAATTATGTAAAAATATCATTTTTTCATTTATTTATTTATTTTTCTTAGTTTGTATAGAACAACCTAAGACAATAATTATAATAAAACGGAAGGAGTAATGATTATGATTTTGTTGTTTGTTTTCACCTTATTTATCCCCTCTATATTTGAGATAAGTACTTAGTTAGATTCTTGGATAAAATATATTTTCAATTACTGCATTTTTTGGTAAAACTAAATTTTCTTTAGGTGAAGAAAGATTAAAATCACTATTTTTGTAAAGGTTAGAAATTGGATTGATAGAAATTAAAGTACAAGACTAATAACAATTTTAACTCAAAGTAGTATATTTTTGAAGATATAAGATTGATTGGATAGTTAAAAAAAGAAGAAAAATATCGTAAATTTGATTCTTCCTACTAAGAAAAAGTTAACAATTATCCTTTGTTGATAAAAAAAAAAAAAAAAACTAAAATCATATGTTACCCTGGATTCTCCTTTTTACATGTTTATCTTTTGCTTGAATGGGATTGATCCATTTTTGACAATCCAAATGATGGGATGCAGATTACCAAGAGCTCTGGTCCACACGAGCAATCATAGTGCAAGACACCAAGTCCGAACCGAACTTGATTGTGGTTGCATTCAGGGGCACAGAGCCATTTGATGCGGACCAATGGAGAACAGACGTGGACATCTCCTGGTATGAGTTGCCCAATGTGGGTAGGATTCATGGTGGGTTCATGAAAGCTTTAGGCCTTCAGAAGAACAGTGGATGGCCCAAAGAGATAGATCAAAGCAGCACTAGTGGTGAGCCTCATCATTTTTATGCCTACTATACAATCAGAGAGAAGCTGAGAGCCATGTTGGAGGCAAAAGAGGATGCAAAATTCATATTGACAGGGCACAGCTTGGGAGGAGCCTTGGCAATTCTGTTTGCTGCAGTGCTCACAATGCATGAGGAGGAATGGCTGTTGGACAAGTTAGAAGGGGTTTATACCTTTGGGCAGCCACGAGTTGGGGACCATAAGTTTGGGGAGTTCATGAAGGACAAGTTGAGAAAGTATGATGTGAGGTATATGAGGTATGTTTACTGCAATGATGTGGTGCCTAGGGTCCCTTATGATGACAAAACCCTCTTCTTTAAGCACTTTGGTTCTTGCCTCTACTTCAACAGCTTGTACCATGGGCAGGTATGAACAATGTGAAAATAGTGTATGATTTCATATTTGTGTTTCGTTTTGCTCTACTAATTTGTTTGTGGGCAAACTTATCCAGAAATTATTAGGACAAAAAATAAGAAAAATAAATAAAATAAATTTTTTATAAGTTAAAAAATTAATTTATAACTCTCGTGTTGTTAATTTGAACTTACACATAAACTCATTTCATTTCATTTTTCTTTCCTAGAAATAAGCTTTACCCAAATAGCAGATATACTCTGACTGACACTTATTTATGTACTGCAATCCAGGTTCTAGAAGAGGAGCCAAATAAGAATTATTTTTCTTTGTTCTGGGTCATACCCAAGATCCTAAACGCAGTTTGGGAGCTTATTAGAGGATTTCTTATCCCATTCATAGAAGGTAGAGACTATATACAGAATTGGTTCATGACGATTTTCAGGCTTGTTGGAATGATAATTCCAGGACTACCAGCTCATCTTCCTACAGATTACGTCAATGTTACTAGATTGGGATCCTTAAAGAAATCTCTGGAGCTTCAAAACTCACAAGATTCCAAGGCTGACTGATGTCAACGCTTGCATAACCAAAAAATAATTAATAATAATTATACACAATCACAATTCTTGTGCTCTTTTCCTTTTTTATTCCTTTCTGATATTAGAATGTTCATCGAACAATTACTTTAAAGATGTGTTTTGCTAATTGTAGCATTTTCAGATTTAGATAGAATTCAAAATATCTTGAGACAAATAATGGCATGAGATAATTCCCAAGCCACTAATCCTCTTCATTCTCTCTTGCAAATACAATAAACTGGAATAGTACGTAGCATTGACTTGAAAATTTGTATCAGCGAGGTAAAATTAGCAAGAGATAGGAAATAAGAAACAAACATAAATCAGACAACGAACTGAACTGAGCGTGATTTTGCGAAGGAAAAACTAAATTGCAGATTTGTGGTTAATTTATCGTTCTACTATAGATAGATAACATATTACATCTGAACAGCAAATAGGAGAGGAAAAAAAAATACAAAAATAAAATGAAAATGAAGCTTATTTCTAAAGTTTGGCCTACGTACATACACTTATTATTTATCATTGAATCCAAACTCCCAAGGGTGAGGGCACAAGGGACTTTAGATTTTATCGGAGACCATTAGAAGGTGCTGCTATTTCATGCATTGAACAACCGAGATGACACCAATTCAGTGTCAACATAGTAAGCTGCTCTCTCTTTTATCAACCTTTCATTCATTAACATGGGGCACATTTAAATCTCTCTGAATTATGAAACCTGGTAAGGCAAATAACAACTTTTTATCAGCATAAATAAAGAATGAACAAGGATATAATTAGTGCAAATTTCCACAGTAAGTAGATAAGGGAATAGTTAACCTGAGTGTATCAAAACTCTAGGGGAAGCGGGGGGTTAAAATATAAAAGAAGAATTCTATATCCTCCTACTACTCTTCCTACTTCCCTTGTATGGTAAGTATTGAATGTGTGAGATTAAATACATTTACTTTTTCATTTAATACTTTTTTTTATAAGGTAGTAGAAACATTTGTAGGAGGATATAGTATTACTCATAAAATGAAAAAAAAGCAGACATCTGTTTTAAAATCTGTCAATACAGGAAAATGGTTCCTGCACAACTTGCATTCTAATCCTTTTCACTTGTCAGAAAACTCGGGTACATTTGACAAAAAATAAAAAATGTTCAAGTTTTCACATTCAAAATTATGCAGACAATTGGTATTGACAAGTGTGTTGATTTAAGACTTCTGAAACCAAAATAATACCAAATTAATCGAAGAATGGACTGATTTTTGAACTACTACAAGGTTTACAGAAAAAATTACCCAAGCTTCAAGCTTAAAAGGCATGACAGGTGAAACAACCACTTAAGGAACTCATCTGACTGGCTCTACTAAATAATATAGCCTTGTGAGGAGTTCTACGAACTTGATGGGGCTGGTTGGCTAAAGCTGAACTTCTCATTTCCTGAGCTTTTTTCTGAGCCAATCTCAGCTTGTTCATAATCTTATCCATGGATGATGCTCGCTTCTTTTCCAACTTCATCTGAAATAGCAAAAATAATGAGATCATGATCTATTAGTTTCTGTCCTTCCTCAAATACAAATGAATCCTCAATGCAAGTATGCAGCGAAATGAATTAACAAAAATATGATCCACATAATGCTTGATTAGTGTATAGTGAAAATAAAGAAGAAGAAAAAGACATTCTTTCTGACACAACATGGGCGAAGAAGCTTTCTTTAAAATATCCCAATCCTATCAGACAGCCAACAATTAATAGTTTCTATTCTTCACGACAACATAGTCAATAACTTGTTCATCGTTTTAAGACAAGGGATGTGTGTGATCACTGAACTACTATTATATCCCAGTAAGAGCAAGTCATTAGAAGAAATACGGCTAACAGAGGATAACCAAATAAGAAGAAAATAATTAAATACCATGAATTAAAATAAATAAGAAAGTTTCTTTTTTTAATAGAAATGTTTACCATGAAGGAGCAATAACAACTAGATGATTAATTTAAGCTAATAAATTATCATACATAAAATCACTTCAACGGCTATTTTTCTTTTATAATAATTAATTAATGAATATTTGTAAGGAATTTCCTGTTAAAATTCTCCCAATAAAGAAAACATGAGGAATTAACCTCTAGTTTCTGTATTGCAGCCTCAGCTTTTGCCTTTTGCAAGTTCTCCCAGGCATTGATTTTGGCTTCCTCCCTTTTGGCCCTGGACATGTAAAAATCCAGGAATTTCAGAAACAATGTAAAGTTTACACCAAGATTTCTTATACAGTAAAATATGAGGTTTTCTCATGGATAAAATTGTTAGATCAAATACTTCACATTATATATTTTCTGGTTTGAATTGGATACAGATGGTCAATTTTTGTTATATTTGGAAGGTAATAAAGAGAGGTTATTGACAACTCTAGATCACCATTTTAATCAAATAATTCCAGTTCCAATAAGATAGCTAATTTAGAAAACCAATCACCATAAATTCCACAAACTCCAATTGTTGTGGTACCATCATGAACTATAATTTCTAGGTAACACACATAGCATTTGGACAACGGCAGGGTGAAAAATGGTTGACTGTAAAGGGAAAATCTCACTGCTTGCTTAATAGCAAATTTTTTTTATGATCATCAAATTCAGTTTAAAATTGTCCTGAATTATTTTTCTTTATTTACCAGATAAAATGAATGAAATTTATACGATACTAAAGAAGACATACTTTGAAACAGTCTTTGACCCTTCAGAAATGTCCCAAGATGAAGATCGACTGCTTGATTCCTTAATTTTCCAGCTGTCAACATTTTCTGAGCCTCTGCCAGAGAATAGGGCCCTGTGTTTCTTGGACCACCTTGTCATGGTTACACGTTCATCTACTGGCACATCCCTGATGTCCATTTTAGAGAAAGGCAAACTCTTGAACTCTGAGAGAGGAAGGGAAGTTGGAGTGGAGGCAGAGAAAGAAGGCCTCAAACTGGGAGAGGAGCATGAGCTACCCTCGGGGCTCATCTGGGTGGCGATGTCCCTCCTTGAAAAAGCAGGAGATACATTGGTGCCCGCATCTTTGAAACCATCAAACTTCTCCCCTATAAGTTAGAACCAACATAAAGAATGATACATCATAAGCACAAAAGTATAGTTTCAAAATTACACAAGACCATCATCTCATCATCAAGCATAAAATTGTCAACTATCAACACACATCATTAGTGTTGACAACAGAAACTGTTCCATTCATACCGCCTCCCAACAGCAATCAATACAGAATCTTACAGCAAGTACGAGGAACTCACAGAAGATAGAAGATTAACTAAAAATCAGAAAATTAAAACTGGTTCAGTCCTATTGAGTCACCCTTGAAAAACATGATCTCCTAGTATTCAACACACATACATAGACCATGATATTTCACAAGCACAACTTGATTGACAAACTACAGCGTATTTGGATCAGCTTTGCAGACGCACATAAGGGCGATTTTTACATCAAATCATGGGAAAACGTAGAAGCTACTCTGTGTACCTTTAAGCTTAAGGTGAGTCCAATGCTTAAGAATGTAGAACCAAACACACTATCAACAAAATCATAATTCTCCAAAACCAATAGCAAGACAAGGTTCAAACAAGGGGTATAATATACTATATAACAACAACCTTGGGCCGGCAGTGATGACTGACTCTGCATCTGAGAGCAACCATGGACACTAACCGAGCGAGCCATGCAAGGATCAGTTCTGGTTGAGGGCACCCCACAACTGCCACCAGAACTGGCAGTTAACCCATCAGCAGCAGCAGCTGGGACACTAACAGCAGCAGAAAACGGAGAAGCCGCCATAAAGCTCCCTGAATTCGCACCTTCAAACAAAGGCACCCCCGGGGAATACATGGAATAATACGCAACAGCAGCACCTCCAGGGGGGCCAAGAGGCCCACTCTTCGACTTGGGCCTCCTCTGCGACGCGGGGAGCGAGGCCCTCCCGGTGCCGCCGTCACCGGAAACAGGACTAAGAATCCACCTCTCAGCATCTTCCCATTTGGACGGCAAAGTTCGGCCGTTGTTGAAAGGCAACAGAGCCGCACCAACCTGCTTGCGTGCAGCACTGGTGTGCAAAGGAACTCGCTCCGAACTCCAACCCTTTTGCATAGCAACAGTGGCGTGAAGATAATTAGGCGTTCCAGGACTCGGAAAAGTGCCAGAGCCAGACCTTCTAGAACAAAGCGTGCTCTTCTTCATAGCACTTAATCCCAAATGAGGCGAAGAAACATTGCCATTGCCAATGGCATTGTTCAGATCTAACGAAGCAGGCCTTCGCCGATCGTGCTTCTTGAATAACGCCTCAGATCTTGACCTCCGATCCTGGCATTCTGTAACGCCAAAAAAATAGCAACTCAAAATAATAAATAAACAAATAATTAAAGTAAACAAAAATAAAAGTAAAATAAACCAAAAAAAATGCTAGAATTGAAAAGTTGAAATTGAAATTCTAGTAGGTAAGGTAAGGTACCTTTGAGAGCCAGAGAGAAAGAGTTTCTGGCCGAATCAAATTCCAAGTGTTGATTTCCGTCCTCAGTGTCACCACCGTCACTATCTTCTTCCTTTTGAACTTCGATAAGGAAAGTACAACAACAAATAACAGAATCAGCGAATCACTTTATTTTTTCCCTTTTGATTTTCAAACAAAACAAACTACAAAGCGCAAGTGCATGTTAACGTGTTAATGTAATAATAAAAATAACAATAACAGTAATAAATTAATAATAACGCTACACTCGCACACCTTTCGCTTTCTCTCCTTTCCCGGAGAAATGATTTCGGCGATGCTTCGTGTATGCTGCATCTGAATCTGTATCTGCATGTCGTTGTTGTAGTCGTTTATTCGGATCCAGATCCGGATCTGGTCCGCTCCAGCTTTCGCTATGAGCGAAATCACCGTCATGATCCTGCGCTGCCAAATGCTGCAACTCGACGAAACCACGATAAACTCAGATTTTGAGAATTTCGATTTTTTTTTCTTTCAATGGGAGAAGAAGCGGAAAGTGTGTTGTGGCGTTTTACTTACAAGTGAGATTTCGGAGGCTAAGGAGTCGTGGTCGTGGGCGTCGGAGGCGAAGGAGCAGCGGTCGACGCTGGCGGAGGCGGAGGAGAAGAGGCTCAAGTTGGATTCGAGAGTGAAGATGACGGAGTCGGGGCTGGTGTCGCCACCTCTCCGCCTCCACGACCTTCGTTCCTGAAACCCTAACTCTCGCATTCTCATGGAGCTTCTTCGAATCACATTCGCATTTCGCAGAGAGAACAACACACTCACACTCACACTCACACTCGCGCTTACGCAGTAAATATGGCGGGTATTACTGTTTTTTGTGTTTGGTTTGGTACTAGTTGGTGTGATTATTAGGGAGGACGAAAACGAATGAAGGGGTTGGTGTCGTCGTTGAGTTTTGATTTGATTTGAGTTTTAAGACGTCATTGTCGTTTGACTATGAGAGAGTGAGTTATAACTTATTGTGCTTTGAAAGCTTGAGCAACCATATTTTTCAATGACAGTGAGAGTGAGTGACTTTGACTATGGAATTTTGACTGGTTATGAAGTTACTATAAGGTCCATTAACCTTTGCTTCAGAAGGGGTGGGTGATTTGTATATTGTCTAGGGTGTTATTGTCTTTTTATTCCACAATTAAAGGACCAATAGTATTGAATTATTGATAATGATGATTACTATGCCTAAGTGCGGTTTACCGTTAAGGCTCTGGAGGTCCTACTTGATTGCCACAATTTGGGTTAAAGTAGGATTACTTTTTGGGTAATCGCGTTACTAAACAATTTTTAGATGTAAAGTTTAGCGGTTGGGGGGACCAAATTATTCGTAAAATAATTATATAAAATATTTATTCGGTGCCTCATTATAATTAGCTTTAACAAACTTTGAACTAAATTACCTAAATTAATTTCTTTAACGAAACCCCTCTCTTTTATTTTGGCTACGTGCTTTCATCTTAAGTATTTTGCACTGAGTTAAATTTTGACGTCAAAAACTCTATTTCGAATTAAACTAACTTATTGTCTTCCTTATTATTAATAGTAGTAGATGGCCAGATGCTAACCTAATATTTTTCATATATATGTTTAAATTTGAATTTTCCTTATTCGTTATTTATCTGTAAATTATCTCTCCCTTTTGTTATAGAAATCATTGCCTTCCGTACCTTTTTTTCAAATTATAATACGAGGGTGTCTATACTATACTTCTAAATAGACGATTTTTTGTCTAATGTTCTTATTTATTCCCAAGTCTTACCTTGTGTATGTTTTGAATTCTAAATAAAATGATTAGTTTCCTATGTGATTGTGATTTTGACACCACAACAGAAGCCGGCAGCTGTTACTTCTTTCAATTAAAATAAAGATTCAAACAATTAAGTTTTGTACTAATAGTTATTTTGAAATTTTTAAAAGTAAATAGCTTAGGTTAGTTCATTCTACGTGCAAAAATAGACTACAATTTTATAGTAAAAATGTCTTATTATATAGTATGCCCTTTTAAAAAGAAATACATATCTCTTACGGCATAAAAGCACTCAATATTAACCCACTAGAGTATATAAGGTCATGGGTTCGAAATTCACTTAGACTGTTGGAAAAAAAAAACACTCAATATTTTACTTAAAACTATTTAAAAGATATGATTTGTTTGGATAAAAAAGGGGTCGATGATTACTGAAAATGACAAATTGTGATCTAAAGAAAATAATAATGTCGGAAGTGCAAATATAGAGGGTGGGTGGGGAGCATAATTTCGTGCTCACTAAAATGTAATTTTGGCATCTTAGTAAGAAAAACTGAAAAAGACAAAGAAAGGGAAAAAGGAAAATAGTTTGTTTGA
Organism: Glycine tomentella; assembly: GCA_007407185.1. Taxonomy (NCBI): domain Eukaryota; kingdom Viridiplantae; phylum Streptophyta; class Magnoliopsida; order Fabales; family Fabaceae; genus Glycine; species Glycine tomentella. The sequence goes on along the minus strand of PYAF01006013.1, from coordinate 1,345,220 downwards.
GTTTCTGTTTCCATTTAAAACAACAGTGAATAGGTGCCGAGTGCCGACCAACATATCTTTCGGTCCCGACCAAATTTCAACTCTTACAATTAGTTTTCCTTATTAGGTTTTTTTATTTTTCTTCGAAAATATTACGTGCTTCCTAATTTTATGCAGAAAGGCTCGCGCATGTGATGCTCGACACTGACATTTTTCTCATTTCTCACCAAAAAACAAATTTAATGCAGCTAGCAGCTTGTCATATTTATAATTATGAGACCTGTTTAGATCTAAGTTTTTCTATAAGTATTTTTAGAAGAAGAAAATAAGAATAAAAAAAGGAAATGAACTCCTCCATAAGCTAAAGTGAACTTTCCATTAACTCATTCGTAGATGTCTTAGAAAAGTTATATTAGTGAACTTCTAAAAATTAGTTAATGGACAACTTATTTTTACTTGTAGAGAAGATCATTTCATTTTTTTCTTCTTATTTTTTTCTTTTAAAAATACTTCTAAAGAAGTTTATCCAAACACGTCCATATTCTTTAATTAATATGTTATTGACACAAAATAAATATTATTTTGTTGATAATTAATTTTCGTCAAAAAATTTATAATAGGATTTTTTCTTCTTCTAATCATGTTTTTTTTATTCATAAAATTTAAACTTAAGATCTTGTTTAAAGAAAATAAATTCCATACGACTCAGGTCAACGATTTATTAGAATAATTATAATTATATTAATCTCTTTGTTTTGAAGGTGAAATATTTATAACCTCTTTTGGGGGTTGATATAGCGAAGGCGCAACTTAGGCATCCATTTGGTGATATTCAAAGGACATAAAGACAATGGTTGGATTAATTAGTGGCCATATAAAGAAATCCAGTTCATAGTCCGTCGAATCCAACCTGCATGAGACTGGGTAACGTGGACCAGATCAGTTGCTCATATGCCATTCTGAATTCTGATTCCATCTAAAAGGGATCTAGGCTAGATAGAATTGATAATGCTATTCTGGCAAATCTTCGTTATCAAACTGTGTTAATAAAATTAATTTTCCACTGTTGAGAATGATCAAAATACTATATGTCTAACTTATTCTGAATAGTAAATTTGTGTTAAAAAAATGAGTTGTTTATTAAATGCCGGAGTTAATTTTTCAATTTTTAAAACAAGCAGGAGCTTAATCTTGTTTATATAAAATTAAAAACAATAGGGGAGAGATTATGTCGTTAAATAAGTAAAAAAGTAGGTTGGTTGATGAATATAGATAAAAAAAATTGGTAAATGCTGATTACCATTTTAAACTTTAGGCTAAATTATAATTTTGGTCCCTAATCTTTTTAAATTTATGATTTTGATCTCCTAATTTTTAATTGTAATATTTGATTTCCTATCTTTATAAATTGATGATTTTAATCCTCATGGTAGATTATTAATTAATAATTATAATTAATAGAGTTATTAAATTAAATAAAAATTATGAATCATTAAAAAACTTTAATAAAGATTATTAATTCTAATGTAATGTTGTCAATAGAATCACATGTGATGGAGGTGGAAAAAGTGTTTGTAGAGAAAAAAGAAGAGTACTGTGTTGTAGAGGATTATGATTATTAAATTTTTAATAATTAATGTTTTTTAATTAATTTATAATTAACTTAATAATTCTATTAATCAAATCTATTTGTTAATAATCCACCAAGAAGATCAAAATCTCTAATTTACAAAATAAAGAAACTAAATATTACAATTAAAATCAGAGAGACTAAAATCATGGATTTTGAAAACTAAAGGAAGTAAATTTTAATTTAGCCTATGGTTTATAGTTAAAGAATAAAAATGATTTTTTATTAAAAAATACTTATTAGTGCCTTCCTCTCATAATAATCATTGAGAAAGAAAAATAAATTTATTTTAAAATAATTGTCATTTTATTTTTAATGTAATATTAATTATTTTTTATTTATATCCTTTATAATATTAATGATATAGACTAAAAAAAAGTTTATCATGATAAAGTTAAATAAATAAAATTGTTCTTGTCTTTCATTTATTGATTATTTTTTTAGTTTGTATATAACAATTTAACACGATAATTATAATACAAAAAAAGGTCGGAAGGATTAATATATTTCCAGTTAATTTTCAATAAGATTTTCCTATCTATTAATTTGTTAACTAATGTGCCTAGTGAGTTAAACAGTAACAAGACCTAGAGGGATTTTGCAACCGAGATTGAGTATTAAAAGTTTTAGAAAGTAGCGTTACTCATTAAGAGTTGAGAGGTATTACTTACCTACCAATAGGACTGTCATTTATTTTACCTTTGGCGCCATTACCCACTAATCACCAAATAATTGCATCTATTTTGCACTACGGGAAAGCTATCTGACAACTATCATAACAAAAATAAGGCAAAATAGACAACTAATTATGGGCAGAGCTATTTAAGTGGATTAAAATTGTTCACACCTAAAATAGCAAACATTCACTAGATGGAAATTGATCTTCGTACAACGGTCCCCGATGTGTGTTAGGCCTCGTCCGTACATCTTTTCATCTCGAGTCTCAACAGTCATTGATGGGAATGAGCGAATGAATGGCTTTAGTGACTATTCCATTTGCCAAACCTAAAACATTTAAGTTGTCTACAGTAAGGGTGTTATTTATTATGAGTTGGAACATATTTATTTTTAAGGTAAATAACAACCTAGTCTCTAAATATTAGTTAAAGAATTAAAAAGAGAATTTTTTTATTAAAATATTTGAAATTATACTGTTCATAATTTTTTTACACTCTTTTATCATTTTCACAATAATTTTTATTTAATTCTTTAACTAATATCTTAAGACACTGGTTGCAAGATTCTTATTTTAACTTCTACCTAATTTATAATTTTAATTAAATTATTTATTTACACCTAAATCCAACCCAATCAAAATCTAATAATATACTATAAAATAAGATTAAATCAACTTAAATTTATTGACACAATTTACTCCTTCATATGCATTTTAATGGTGTTCATGAATGGGTAAGAATGAATTTATCTTAGAACCTACCGACGCAAAATTTTGGTTGATTCATTTATTTTTAACCAAAACTCACCAGATAAAAACATTAATATATAGTACATTAGTACAGGATAAGACCAAGTCAATTCAATTTGTACACATTAATATTAACTTTATATATTAAATTATTGAATTGATGATGTATAAAATTAAAATTAAGGTACACTTTATAGTATATAATTTAACACAAATGATATCAATATAAATATCATATATTATACAAAACAGTATCCATTAATTCAAGAAATCTTATTATTAACTTATAATTATCAAAAAAAATATTTTTTTTATCAAGAAAAATACCAGGTTAAAATGACTTGGAAGAACAATTTAAAGGTCTTCAAAACATATCAAGTCTATGTTGTAAAACGTGAACTTAACAAAATAAGCTTTCTATTCGAAATAGAGTTAAATGAGACGGATAATGAACATCCCTAGTCACTAGCAAGTAGCAACCCATCTTTTTATGCTTGTGAACCAGTGGGAACTATTCTCTTCCACTGGCTGATAAATGCACCAGTTATACAATCCACAAACCTTTCCCAAACCATTTTATCTGTACATCTATTGTTACATAGTTGCATTGGAGACTGTTTCAAAATATGCACACGTTCCTGTGGGGGTGGGGGGATAAAATACAGTATGCACAGCTTTCACAACATTATGTGAAACAAGACAAAACAGGAGAGTTATTGTGACACTCTGGAGATTAAGCTCAATGACTCGGAATAAGTATAAATACCATACCAGGGGCGTAACTTCAAAATTAGAACAGTTAGTGCTCTTCTTTTTGTCCTCGCAGGGGATGACTATATCCTTAATTTCGCTTGTAACAAATGTGTTAACCTAGCACCCTCCACCTGATGTAGAACTGAAATAAGCAGTGATCGCCTTCAATTTATTATTTAAATAAACTTTCTCCACCTAGAACCACCATAGAGGAAAGGGTTAATTTTCAAGGGAAAAATATTTAATAAGCCACCCAAGAATACAATGATGATATAAAGAACATAATAATAAACCCCCCTATGGCTATTAGTTATATTATGCTTCTCACATGAGACCAACGGTGAAGATAATGTAGCATTGAGAATCATAGTGTGCTTTGTTTCTTTTTCTCCTTATGTTTGCTCCTATGTTACATTTTGCAACATGCTGTAGTCCTAACTCGTTTAAGAAGGGTATATGTTACATTTTGCAACATGCTGTAGTCCTAACTCATTTAAGAAGGGTAAACGTAACAACCAGCTAAGCCTGTACTTTTAGTTTTAAGAAATTTTATACAATAGCAAATCCAAGCACCTGAAGTTCAAATTAACCTACAGAGCTATTTCTACAGTATTGGCAAAACAAAATCATATAAAAACTTGATAATTCTACAACCCAATAGTTAGGTACACTTGGGAAGTTGGACATCCTAATCTTTTAGTTAACAAAGACAGACACAGCGTTACCACATTATACATTATACACCAATATAATGATTCATGACAACACATCTATTCTTTGTTGTTCTGTTATATACCTCTTGAGCCTGTAAGGAATACAATATCCTGATCATGTAAAACATAACTTCATTTCAATAGTTTACCAAACAGACGGCCATCAAACTATCAACATTAAAAAAGTCTTAATCCAAGTAAGACATATTGTCTCACCCTCTGCCCCCCAGCTTTTTTCCCCCCTAAAAAGGTAGGGGGTCTTTTATAGATTACACTTCAAAATAAAGCATATCAAACAGATAAAATATTGAAATTACCTCTAGTGACCATGATGGACAGGATGACAGAGATAACTCTGCCAATTGGTTGAAATTGATATTTTTTGGAAGGAACATAACAACTCTGGAAGCAATCTCCTTTGCAACATTAAACAGTGTATATCTACTCAGAAGCAGCATTAAGTTAAAATGGGAGTGTAAAAAGCTATGTATCTTTGCACCAAAAAAAGAAAAAATATATCAAACAAGATAAAATTAAGAAAAAAAATAAAAGCAGAAAGACAAGCATCTACACACCCATCATGTGGTCTAAGCATTGTCTTCAAGTCATAAGTAGTAGCCTTGACATAATCAGGTCCCCCCCATGGTGGAGATAAGAAAACAGTATCAGCCTGCAAGGCAATATTTGGTTATAAATTATCCCAAAAGTATAAGTTGTTATTGTTGAGCCCAAAAAATTATTTAGGTTAATTAGAGCATGCTACTAGCAAATAAAATTCACATACAGACCTCCTACGCAAACCTTGTGCAGAAAATTTTAATTTAATTAGAAGAGTGGGAGAGTGGTAAAGGATTTAATCTTGAATACGTTGACTATTTGGTCAATAATGGGATTTGTTAGTTCATTTTAACTTGAAGACTAAGAAATAAACAAAATACTGCTGATCTGATTAAATGTAGGTACCTAGGCTAATTAACTGCTAACTGACTGGAAGGCAAGAACACAAGACACAGAATCAGCAATGACTAGAAACATATCAAATGGATGTATTAGGTTGGGAAAGGCACACAGACTAAAGCTTATTTGAGAAGATGTTGATAATACTATAGATTTTACAAGGGCAGAGAATAGCATCAAGAAAAATCTTTTGAACAGAAGCAATTCAAATTTTTAACAATGCTTTTGCCCTAAATGCCAGAGCAAAGAGATACTAGATATTTTTTTTTTTGGGGGCGGGGGGGGGGGGGGGGGGGGGGGGGGGGGGGGGGGGGGGGGGGGGGGGGGGGGGGGGGGTTGAGACAGCATGTCTGAAGCTCATTTTTGTCATTAGTATTACTCATCAATAAAAATAATAACAATAACATGCCAGCTCAAGATTAATAAACAAAGACAAAATGAAAATCTCTCACTTTTTTTCTGTTGAACAATTATTTAATATCATCAATTCACAGCATAATAAATGTTCTTTTATGAAATCAAGAAAAGTATACAGGGAAAAGGATGGCAGATAATCGATACAAAAAAATAACAAAATCAGAAAAATTTAGAAGCATAACTTTATTATCCACACTCACTTTGGTATGTCAAGAACGGTTTCATTTTGCAACCACCCATGTGCCTCCCACCCCTCTCTTCTTACAAAGATTCATACCCATGTTTTCCAATGATTTATATCATACCTGGCATCAAAATTACAGCAAACATTTGATTTTTCAAGGAATTTTAAGTTCTTGGAGAATTCATTTAACATCATACTTGACATGAAATTATGTTTTGAGGTTTTCTTGAATATTTATAAGAATTACAGACTTTTGGAAACTTGTGTGGTTTGGGCTAGCCAACACTTTCCCTTGTTATGCACCAGTTATGGACCAGACTGAAGTTCAGATCATGAGAGAATAACAAGGAGATCAAACCAGCTAGCAGGGGGTACAAATGATGATAAAATATGTTCAGTAGGCAAACGAGCAGAGCACAAGTATCATCTTGGTATTCGTAAAGCACAGTGGAGGTAAGAGATCACAATTAGACAGGTAAAGAACGGAAAAAATTCCAAAGTTTTACTCTTGCCTGCCTTCAATATATTTGTTAACCATTTAAAAAAATTCAAAAAATAACCAGCCATGCCATAATACATCAATTATGACATTGACCTTCCCCAAGCAAAAAAAAAAATACTAAGAAGCAAATCATGTTATATGAAAACATTGGTACCTTTAACATTGGTGCCAAGAGGAAGAAATCACCCACTACGAATTCAATTTGATCATCTACACCATAAATAGCAGCATTATGCCTAGCATATTCGATCTTCAATGGATCAATATCAATTCCAATTACATGCCTGCACCTGTAATACCAAATAATTCGTTGCTAAGTAGAGATCAAAAATCATTTTAAGAATAATAAGAAGTTTCTCATAGGAAGAATAAGTATTTGACCAAAATTACAACATTACACTTATGTGGCAGAAATTTTAACCTGAACATTGTTTGATAGTGGAATGACACTAGGGATCCAGCCTGAATCACTTGACTAGATATAGATAAAATGACAACATCGTTATTTCTATGTCTAGTTGTAACTAGCAGTCAAAATTAAATGAATATTGGCAATTACTAGTTAGTAGTTACTAGACTATATGAATTGGAATACTATGCATAAAGATAAAATAAAGTGAGAAGGATATGAACATATGCTAATCAGCTAATATTGTTCACTGATGACCTATGGTGGCTCCAACAGCACCTGTAATAGTGCCATTTAGACATTAATATTGCATGAGGTCAACACAGGGTGGTGCAAATGTTTTAGGAATTCAATATGGGATTCACCAGTTGGACAGTCCAATCAGAACAAGGTAAAATCAAAGGATGGGAGTGAAGTTGCAGCCATAAAGGCACTCAGGTATGCCTATCAGATACGTCACACAAAATCCATAGTAACTTGGAACAAAAGGAGGCTTTGTGCATAAATGAGATGATAAAAAAAAAACCAAAGGACATGTTTAATGTTTCTCCTTTGCTATGTTATCTTAATGCTATTCAAGTTGCTAAAAGAATTGAGTTTGGTGAAAACAATACACATTCAGTAAAAATTGTCCATCAGAGTCACCAAAAAATAAAATGAATTTATAGGAATCATTAAGCGACTAATTAGTACCCACTACTCAGTACTCACTGTTGTGCAAATTGGATAGCATTCCCACCAACACCAGTGAAACCGTCAATTATCACACCACTAGCACAACGTATTGCTTGATGCCGAGCAATAACCTCTGGAGTTACAGAAAACCATCCTTCCTCATCCATTTTTACACCATCATCAAATCTAGAGAACAAACTATACCTCTGACACCAATATTTGCCAACTGCAGCAGAATACACTTCAGGCATTTTTTGAAAGTGGAGATCTGCAAAATGCAAAAAATGGTTTCTTACAAGGGCAACAGCTATCTACTTTCAACACACACTTCCTGAGCAAAATCTATATTTAGGCATTAATATGTCACATGACAATGGGAAATCAATTTTTATCAATCATAGAAGCATCTATCCAGTAACCTAGGTATTTGACTCCTAGAACAGAAAAGCTATTCATAACTTATAAACATCCTTTTTTTTTTTGATCGGCCAATGTTAGTGTTTTTGTTAGTGGAGGGATTCGAACCCACGACCTCTCCCTCCCTTCCTTCCCTTCACTTTTTTCTTAACCACCCAACCAACCTTATATCTATCAAGTGTTATATTTATTTGACTCCTAGTAGAAAGTATTGTCACAACATTGAATCCAAATAGCTAACAGATTTAGTAGAATAGCAACCATATTGCAGAAGCCAAACATATTGTAGAAGCATTTACAAAGAATAAAGTTTTAGCACAAACCCTCAGCTTCATTATATAATTTCCTCTGCCTTTGTCTTCTTTTTACTTTCTTTCCCTGTTTTGACTTGAAAGGATCAGATTTAGTATCCAATCCAGACATATCAATTAACATGTTTTCCAAGGGTGTATGATTATCCTCTGATGCTGCCTGAATGCATCCTTCATTAGAGCTGCAAAGCGTATCAATTGTTAGGAGAGCAAGTAAAATACAAAAATCAGAAAGGCAACTTAAGACATACACACTCATAATATTCTTCTTGTTACTTGTTAGGAATATAAACCATTCAGAAGCCTCCACTTAGAAGCTTAAGCTTTGGGGAGAATTGATTCATGACATCATATTGTAGCCTCTTTAACCAAGTGAGAGACTATTTTATTCTTGCCATCCCTAGTCTTTCAATTAAAAAAATATGTAACCAACTTAAGACATGTGCTGCTTCATTCAAACCTAACAATTTTAACCTTAATACTTAAACTTTTGGAGACCTAGCCCTTGACACTTTCTTACTCTTCTAATTGTTTTGAACATTGAAAGGCGTAGTCAACTTTGCAATTTATATTATCTGTTTAGGAAAAAGTATTAGGCATACTTAGAAGACAAATAATATACGGTAAACGTTCAGCATGTATATTGTTATTCGCAAGGAGCAATAGTCAAGACCAATCTGCTTTTGTTTAATGTTGCAATGTCAAAAGAATTTTAAACAGATAACTTTTTTTCAAAATAATTTGATAATAGTTTATAGACAAACATTTATTTCAATTATGCTTGAATTAAAACTAGAAAAAACATTACCTATTGATATGATCCCGAGTATTTGATATTGAGCAGCATGAAACTCCATCATTGCAACTACTTCTCTCAAGACACCCATCTGAATGATTGAGAGATTGGTCTTCACCATGTGTAGTGATATCAGAGACCAAATTGCCAACAACAACTCCACTCTCGGTCAAATACTCTTCATGTTGCTTTACTTCCAAGTTCTCTTCAATCAAGGTTTCCTCAGGTGGTTTGGTGCTATTTTGTATTTCACATTCTTCTGATGCCTTTAGAGTTTTACCATCATCTGATTCAGTATACCTGCCAGTTGCCAGATGCTCCATCCCTAAGGGTGCATCCCATGTAGAAGTGTGTGTTCTAATATTATAGAAGAATGTTCTCTCATAGAAAGTATCCCAGACAACCATCCAATCTCCATGTTCAGCATAATTATTTGAATCATCATTTCTGTCACATTCAATCCCTTCTGAACTCACAGGATGCAACTCTGATTCAATAGCATGTGGATGACAAGTGGCAGCACCATCATCATCGTAAATAGTATCACAATCTCTATTTTTACCAACAATTGGTGAAACTTCTAAACACTCACTGTCAATCAAGCTTTCATCATATTCTGTCCCACAATAATTGACACCGGCACCTTTCAAATGGCTTCCAGCAGAGACTCCAGTATCTGAACCAGGTGCAGTTTTCAAATCAACACAATCATTACTGATTAAAAAGTCACCATCTTGGGCATCATTAGTTGCTACCTGATTTATATTATCATTATTTATCTCCCTGCAAACACCACTAGCAAACCCAGTACAGCAAGCGGAATTAGCTCCTTCACCATAGGCACATTGGGTCATATCAATATCCATTGCACCTTCAAGGTAAGAAGATTCACTTTGGCCCAGCATTGATATACAAGATAAAGGACTGCTAGTTTTATCATGAAATTTAGCAGGAGATACAATCTCCTCTCCACTCACTTCATATAGAGTTTCATCTACAGGGTTGTGACAAGAATTTGGATGCTTCGAAAGTTTACCCTTTTTTTTGCCTTTTACTGGTCCATTTTTCTAGATCAAGATAGACCAAAAACATGATTAATAGCGATCTTGAAAACAAAAAATCTGATTGTGTATACAAACCAGAACACGAATGATAGAGGAGAACAAGTGATGATGCTCTCTCATTCAAGTCAGAATAGACAAAATTGTTATAAGAAAATCAAAATCATGTCCATTATAGAACCTATTCAGATTGCCACTGTATCAACAACTATTATTGAATTTACTGCAAAGACAAGTATCAACTATATAGCTTAAAACTGCACTTATTGTCTTTTATAATTCAATTTGGACTTCACTATTTCTTAATCAGAACTAGGGCTGACAATGAGTGAGCCAGTCAAATCTCATTTGCTAACATTTTAATAAGGTAGGTGCACAAGCTAACGACTTAATAAGCACTTGGTTTTATTATGGCATGACTAAACTTGTAACAAAATTAAATATGTAAGAGAAAAAGTGAAATTTATTGGGTCACAAATTCAAGCCTGCCTCGTAGCCTAACTTGTTAAGCCTAAAGGGTTCAATTGGTTAAGAATTTGAGCTTGGTAGATTAAGCTCATTATCAAACTTGAAAACTAGTGAGCTTAGATTGAGCCAAGCTTGTACCAAGAAAACAGGCTTACTTTCTTCTTGAACATTGAGCCTAAGCTGCAATGAATTTTTAATTGGGTTGAGTCAGAGCTTGAGCACCTTGGATTTCACTCCTGTAAAGTGAGAGGTACACTTTAAAAGAAAAAGTACATACTTACAAACTTACAATCATTGATTGGAAAATTAATAGAGCAGATTTCTTTTATGTTACAAAAATATGTAGGGGTGGAGGATGGTGCCCCAGCCCAAGGCCAGGCTTAAAGAGCACTCACAAAAGTACTTACATTTACCTCACCCCAAAGAGACAAGCGAAAGCTCGAACTGCAACCTATCAAAGACAAGACCTTTGCAACCTGTCAGATACAAGATCCTAACTTGCTTGACTTGACCAACCCTTTAGTGTTTAATGTGTATATATATTGTATTACAATTACAATATCAGCTATTGATTGCAAACTATACACTCACTCTATTTTTCTCACTTTTACAAAGAGAAGCCAAATTCAATTAAAGCATTTCAAGAAAGTACTAATTTATATGTGTGCCTACCTCTTTGTTTGTCTGGAAGGAAAGAGGGAGCCCCAATTCATTCAGCTGTTTGGTAAGCTCCAAATCCTCGGGTGTAATAAGGTCAATCAAATCTGCTGCAGATAACACAAGAAACACAATTTTTCTTTAAAATGAAAAACAAAAGGATCGATTAAATAAATAAAATTCTCCTCGCACAAGTTTGTTCAAATGAAGAGTGAGAAGCACTTGCCAGGAACGGGGTCAGAGCCGTGATTGTCATTAGCTTCATCAAATTTCTAACACACACAAAAACGATACCACATCAAAGTTCCAATACAATAGTTATAAATATTCAGTTAGAAAATAAAAATACAAAGAAAGAAAGCAAAGCAAAGATAAACTTACCCAGCGTTCAGCTGAGGATGAAACCTGAAGGCCATCATCCCTGAGGGAAGAAAAAAAACACGGAGGGAAAGAAGGTAAAAGAAAGTAAAACCTAAAGTTTTGAGTGCAAAGAAAGACAGAAAGTGTTTGAATGAGTGAGTGAGAACTAACCAGAGGAAGACTTGGCTGACCTTGAAAAGAGAACCGAGGGCTTCGATGGCGGCACCTTCGTAATCGGAATTAGCGATGACCATTTTGTTAGAGAAGAAGAATAAGAATAGAGTCACTGCTCGAAAGCACAACCAACGTTCTTCTTCCGCTAGACAGAGGCTTCTTTTGCAGTTTCGCAAATTTAAAATCAACGCTTTTGTGGCACGTTTTAGTTGGACTTGTGCAAAAAGCCATGTAATTTTAGGCTTTAATTTGATATATTATTATTACTATAAAGTTTTTTATATTATTAAAAATAGTAAATTTTTTAAAGTAGTCAAGTAATATATTCTTATTCAAATTTATAGGTAATTCACATTAAAAAAAAAAAATCTTAATCATGACAAACTCATTTATAAATTCCTATATATACGTTGTGGAATTCAAAAAATAACTGATGTTAAATCCCCCTGCTGTACAAATATTTTTCCATTCTTAACTCACAAATACTATCCTCTCAAAAAGCAATCACAAATACTACATGCCTATATTCTTATTCATGAAGGTGATTGCAATTAATTATAATTTTCATAATTAGAACATTGAAAAAGATAATATAAATATATCCTTATTCAAATTAATTGATTGACAATACAAATATATATTTTGAATTAAACCGATTGATAATACAAATATATAAGAACCTTGCAACAAAGAGTCATTTTTCCAGATATTATATGTCTCATATGCAACCAAGGGTAGACACACTTCTACATAGCAGAAGTGTTTGGGCTAGACTATCCATTTACTCCTTCACCATTTCTTCTATTTAGACACGCCACATTGGATCCACTACAATATTCATCACATTTAAATTGATCACAATTTGCTTGGCAACTTACAGATATTTAAAGGCATAAGAATGATACAATTATAACGGTGCAAATTTTAGTCTGGGTTCATTGTACATTGTTGCCATTGCCAATGTTTGGCACGTCACAGGATTCCACTTCATGTCCTTGGCCACAACCAACAATGCAAACAACGCCATGACTTACATGTTACTAGGAAACCTTTTTTTTCTTTGATGGACTGATTGCAACATTAAGGGGTGTTTGGAAGGAGAATTTTTTTTCCATATATGGGACACAAAAGATTCATGAGAAACTTGATTATGATGAATCATCATTTTTTGGAATGTGTAAAATGTATTTGATTAATTTTAATATGTTTTTGAAAATTAAAGATTCATGTAAACTATGTAATTAAAACTTTTTCTGTAATATGGAAAGTTAGATTTTTGTCTCATTTTTTTGAAATGTTTTTGTAAGAAAATGATCTAAAATTGATTATAAAATCATAATTTTTTAATAATTATTTACTGGACATGAACTAATCTTGACACAATAATAAAACTGTGTCTTAATGATTTGTTATTAACATTTTTGCATATGCAGTTTAAGGAACAATTTTAAACATAATTAAGTCTTAAAACAAATCTAAATTTCGTTAAAAATAATTCCAAATAGTTAAAGTTTTTTTTTATAAATTTCAATTAATATTCATCCCCTAGAACCCGCCCCAACGGAGACATCCGAACACACTCACTGCGCGGAAACAGTTTCGCTGCACAGAAACAACAATGGAAGACGGCGATACGACGGAGGAGGCGGTTGTCGTTCCGGTCTCCGTCGGCGACGAGCAACGGTTTTCACATTCTTTCTCACGGCACCCGGATTCGGAGGAGGAATCTCCGCATGAAACGTTGCGTGACACAAAAGCCTCAATAGAGAACATCGTGGCCGAGATTCTCTCTCTGAAGAACCAGGGAAAACCCAAACCACTCCTCACTCTCCGACTCAGAGAGCTCCTCACTCAAACGTTCCTTCACTTCGTCACTCTCCGCCAGGTTCCCTCACTCGCTAGGGTTTGGTTTTCTATTTTCGCAATGCGACGTCGTAAAGGATTTTCTAACGAGCGTTTCGCTTTTTTTGTTTTTCAGGCAAATCGCTCGATCTTGATGGAGGAGGAGCGTGCGAGAACGGAAACGGAGCGTGCGAAGGCGCCTCTGGAACTCACCACACAACAGCTTCAGAACCTGACTTACGAGAAGAGTCAATTCGTGAAAGCGATAAAGGCGTGTAACGATTTCAAGTCGAAGTATCCTGATATTGAAGTGGTGTCGGAGGAAGAGTTTTTTCGCGATGCGCCGCAGGATATGAAGGATTCCGTTTTATCCAATCACAGTGAGCATAATCTCGTTCTTAAGAGGCTCAATTTTGAGCTGTTCCAGGTGAGTCAGAATCGCATTTGCTTCTGTTTATTGGATCGAAGTTGGTTGCTGGATGTTGAAGCCTTAGGAGTTAGGAAGGTTTTAAATTAGGCAAATGCTAAACAGTGTCCTTAGTGCATTGGTTAAGAAACTAAAAGAAAAAATGTTTTTATTGGGACACGTAAAATTGTGTTCTCCATGACTTTTTTTTACGCTTTCTTGTGATGTCCACAATATACTTTTTCCTTTTCGTTCCTTAACCAATGCCCTAAGGTGATTACAAGACCCTTTAAATTACTGTCGCTGTTTTGTTGCGTTCTTTGATATTGCGGAAAGTTGTGGATAAATGCAGCCAATGTGGCAATAATGGCAGTCATGGTTAAATGTGTTCTTTGATATTGCGGGAAATTGCGGATAAATGACGCTGATGTGGCCACAATTGTGGTTGTTTACTCCTCAAAAACAATGTTACGGTTGCAGACCACGTTTTAAAACCTTGTATGTACTCCTGGAAAGAATGCAATGTACGCTATATTGAGCCTATACTATTGTGCTCTTAGTGTATTTGATTCTTGATATCAGATGTTTAATATGCTTAAGAAACTTTGGGATCTTGTAGTTTAGCAAGTTCCAGGATTTACCTGTAAATGGAATTTAGTTTTTGTCCAATAAAAGAACAAAAAGAGACAATGGAACTATTTAATTTTCAGAAGTTTGTAAATGTTGAATTGTACTGTTGTGGTCGTGGATGCTTCTGCTTCTGGTTCAAGTTTTGTATTGATAAACTAACTGTTGTTTCAAAGAAGGATTAGAGGGTAAATAGATGGTGGCCTTGTGTCAATTTGTCTCTCTGTATTTGAGAGAAGTATATGGAGATCTCGTAATATAAATATATAATACGATTGTAGATACTTGACTTGATACTATGTTGGCAAAGGGTTTGAGAGCAACTTCTATTTGCATTTTCCTGCCAAATGAGTGTGGACATTTAGGTCATTCATATAATGAGCATCTAGACCTACTATGTTAAAGTTGGGAGTCCCGTTCATTCATTTTTAAAGCTTGTAGTAGTAATTTGCCTCTTTTGAGTTTTCTTGTGAATGGTGATAAATGTTCTTATACAGTTATACTTTATATTTACAATATTATATCAGCGCAAAGAGCTTTGCAAACTTCATGACAAACTGGAACAGAAAAGGAAAACCCTTCTGGAGACAATTGCAAGCCGAAAGAAGTTCTTATCTAGCCTCCCTTCACATCTCAAGTCTCTTAAGAAAGCATCATTGCCTGTGCAAAATCAATTAGGAGTTCAGCATACTAAGAAACTAAAGCGGCATCGTTCAGCAGAGTTGCTTCCACCACCTCTTTATGTGATTTACTCACAGCTGTTGGCTCAAAAGGAGGCGTTTGGAGAATCTATTGATGTGGAGATTATAGGAAGTGTCAAAGATGCTCAAGCTTTTACACACCATCAAGCTCACAAGGACACTGGTAATTGAGACTTGAGAGTTGATGTGTCAATTCTAGCATTTTATTGATTGGAATCTTTGCTATCCAATATCCAGTACTATTGCAGCTTCAGAATATCCTGCTGATTCAGGACTATAAACTTCAGTTTTCCATCATCTTGTTGATGATTCAACTTCAAACCCCCAACATCACTCCTATATATTATCTGGAATATTAGCTGCTGCAAAATAAGATATAAATAATTATAGTTTCAACACTAATCACTGGATAATGAGTAAAGAGAAAAGTTTATTGCTAGATTTAAACTACTATTTTGATTATTAATGGTCTTCACTCCATGTTACTTTGGATTTAATATTTGGTATCTTTCTCAATGTGTTTGCTATACAACACTTCAGTGTTGTGTAAGCAATTGAATATTTTAATCCCGATTCCCCTTCAAATTTCCTATTTCTTTTTTTCTTCTGACCCAAAATAAAGTTTAGGGATTCACTATGGTGTGGTTTTATCACGTAGGCATTTCCATCACTGTGGAGAGTCCCAAATTGGAAAATGATGAACCTGATGAAGAAGATGGTCAGAGACAGGGTAAAAGGCCAAGGAGGTTTCAAGGCAAGGAGAGCCTTGACCAGGCAGGAATATTTCAAATTCACCCACTTACTGTCAATCTCCATGTGTATGATGACGAGGTTTCTGATCTTGAGTCTGCAAAACTCATTACTCTAAAGTTTGAGTACTTGATGCAGTTGAATATTATATGTGTTGGAAACAAAGCATCTAATGATGGTCCCGAGAATGACATCTTAAGCGATTTATTCCCTGATGACACAGGTCTCGAGCTTCCTCACCAGGTTTGGGTGTCTTGTTTACATGTTGATGTGTACTTCATTTGTCTATCTGCAACTTTCATTTATTCTATCACCACTGCATTTATATGCCATGTGTTTTCATTTGGATGGTGATGCAGTCAGCTAAGCTCTTTGTTGGGGATGCTATAATGTTCAATGGTGATAGAACTTCACGTCCTTACAAATGGGCTCAGCACCTGGCGGGTATTGATTTCTTGCCTGAGGTGGCTCCCTTGCTGCTTGCTAGCCGTGAAACTTCAGACAGTGGTGAAGCAGCCAAAGGTGAAGACTTCATAACTAGTCTTTCACAATATCGCCAGCAAAACCAATTACAGACAGTTCTGCAAAAAATTCGATCAAGGAGAAAAGCTCAGTTGGCTCATCAATAATGAGTCACTTCTCTTGTATGTTTACAGTTTTACAATAGGAAGTGCCGTCCTGAGTATTCATTGAATTAAAAATAATGCGGTCAACTGAAAAGCTTGTTTGTGGTCTATGCTTTGGTTGTATTATTGTAATGCATCTTTTTTTTTTGTCTGCCTGCTGTAAATCCTTGTAACCCATCTTTTGTAAGATTTGTGTTTTTGTCCATTTATTGAAATTCAATTCTATTTTGGAGGATCTCCAAATATCTTGCTTATCAGTGTGGGTCTTAATTCTGACTTTTAAAATTCGTGAAATTCCTTCACTGGGCTACACAGGAATGAGGAAACAAGTAGAATATCTTGCAAAGCTTTAGTAGTGACCACTACTGCCTGCAAAAGTGTTTCATGGACTTTGCACACTCCTGTATGCAATTTGGAATTGGATGATTGGTTACCCCTGCCCCTTCTTAATGAGGGTTCATCTCTGGCTGTCATAAAGAGTAGCATATTTCTGAATCAATGGATGTTGACGTAGTGGAACGATCTGGTGCCACAAAGGAAAAACTAGAGAGAATAACGGAAGTTGGGATCTTAAAGCACTTATTTATAACAATTTTTTTATTTAGTTTCCATAGTATTTTGCACTTGAAAAAATATAATACAAATAATTGTGTCTATTATATTCTCTTTAAAACGAATCAATTTTCTCTATAAAAAAAAGAAACTGAATCAATTTTAATGTTGTGTTTTCTTTTCTTTTTTTAATTATATCAAACATAGAATTAGTGGTAAAGAAAAACAGAGAAGAAAAGTCTGTTCTATTTTAAACTATCCACAAAAACTATTAAGAAATAACTAAATTTTTTGAAGTTTAATATTAATTAGCAAATCAATTGAGTTCTATTATTAAAAAGATACAATAATAATGACAAACTTTTTAAAAGCAAAAAAGATACGGCCCGGAGCATCCATTTTTAGCAAGTGAGCGAGACTAATTTCTCATGATATCGTAATTTCTTTCTAGAATATTTTTATCATTCACATCAATGTCATTATCTAACCCAAAATCAAATGCTCAAGAGATTTAAGCTTCCTCTACTTGGACTAACACATTTTGATACAAAGAAAAATAATTTTTTTATTAAAAATAAAATATTTATTTTTGGAATGATTAATATCGTTTGATCAATCACGCTAAATGTTTTTTACTAGTCTTTTCAAGATATTTGTTAAAAAATTAAGTACATGTTTGTTTTGCTGTTTGTAGTGTTGTAAACGACCATTTACAACTTCCAAAGCTTCAAACAGAGAAGTGAGTGCCTTGATAGATTGGAAAAAAAGCGGGTTACGTTCAACCCAACACTTTCTCAAACACACCTTAACTCCTTGCTTGTAATAGAATCAATGAATAATGATGTTCTTCTCGTTTACTAGGGCTCCAGCCAAACAAACAATCGGGAAGCAGAGTAGAAAGCAAAGTTTCAGGACCAATTCAACAATTCTCTTGTCTCATTTCAGAAGTTAAATCTTTAAAATAAGCAAATGAAATTTTGAAGTTCATATTTAAATATTTCTTCTTGAAAAGTCTACAAGAGTGACTAGGCTTATACTCAATATATGGTTTTTTTATTCAGAAGGTAGTATCCAAAAGCAGAAGACTTGGACTAACACATGCTACTATATAATAATGTTCGTATTCTCTACTCATGTCATTTAATTACTTCCCCATATATAAATATGAACATAATTGTGGATAGATAGCTGGAAGCAATAGTTCAACTTTTTCCCTCAAGTTTGAACAATTCCATGTCTTCGTTTCCGTTATTGTGGGTACTCCTAATTCTGTGGGTGTGGTCAGAAACTATTGCTAATGCAAAAGATTATGAAATAGAAGGCAGAAACCTAGAGTGCCCAATATTGAACTCCAAGATTGTTGTGAACATTGGAGCAATCATAGACTTGAATTCTCGTGTGGGAAAGGAGCAGAAGACAGCAATGGAAGTTGCAATGGAAGATGTAAATCGCCAAAGTTGCTATAAGCTTGCCTTGGACTTCAATAATAATACTCATGGGAACCCATCTCCTACTATATTGGCTGCTGGTAACGTTCAATTTCTTCATTTCATACTCTTCCCATCTTTATGGCACGATTATTCTTCTTATTTACAAATTACAACTCTCTCTATATACAAAAAATGTTGAGTTTTAAATCATACAATTCTAAGTAAATGGTTAAAGTTATATTTAATGAAAATAATTTTAATTATATTTAATGACTCGATTGGTCTTATAGTTGCAGAAATCTATCTTTTAGTTTTTATACTTAAAAATCTCACGTTTCAATTTCTATGTAGAGTCTCTTTGGATGAAGTAATTTAAAATTCTAAAAAATTTAGATTCTAAGAATTTCAAATGTTTCGATTGAAATTTTTTCATTTTCAAAATTTTGTATATGGATAAAGAAATTAAATTTATTTATTTTCAAAATTTCGTCTAATTCAGAATCTGATCCAACTGAAGTCAGCGATCTTCATCTGCTTTCGCGAGTTTATCAGCAGATTCGAGGACTTGATGTCCCTGTACATGATATGCCACCGATGCAAGTACGTCAGCCCCTGCAAAATCTGCCAAGACAGATCTACTAGTTGCTGCTCTTGTGGGATGTGTTTCCCTCCCGCGACCCTTCATCCATGAACTCCAGCAACACCTGGATTTCACCGTTCTAATAGTACATCTTGTGGCACTTCACCATGTTCGGATCGTCCACGACACGGAGGATCTGGATTTCCTGGTGGATCAGCTGCCACACCGACTCCTCGTGGTGACCGTATATCACTTTCAGCACGTACACGCACCCGTCGCTCATGCTCCCGATGCATTTCAGCCTCTCCAGCTCTGAGAACAGGACCACTTGCTACGTCGCTGCCACAACAGCCGTCGATGGCGGTAGAGGAAGCGACACCACCAAGTTGGTGTCCCGCTGCAGCAGCGTCAGGTCCTTGCGGCAACGCTGGAGACGTTAGCGGCATAAGAGAATTTCAATTTCTCACGTTTTAAAATGAAATTAAAATTTCACATTTTTAGTAGTTTAAATTTTATTTTAAAATTTCAAAAATTTAAATTTTTCATATAAAAACATTCATACAATGAATTTTAGATTAAAGAATTTTAAATTCTCTAATAAATTATTTTCTTTAATTAAAATTCCCTATCCAAATATACTCTACAAATAATTTTAAATTTGTCATAGTCTTTGCCGTTAAAAAGAAAAGGTTAACATCGTTAACCGTGACTAACTTGGCCCTAATGAGTGTTGCACCTTAAGTTTTAGCTTATACACTTATAGTGTTTTTACGTTTTAATCACTTTACTGGTGTGTTTGTCAAAAAATCATTATACTAATATAATATTTATATTTTATTCCTTAAACTTAAAAATCGTCAATTTTTTTTTGTTGGTATTCAATGGAACCAAAGTCCCAAGAAAAGAAAATTACATGAACACTCACACAAGTGTTACCCTAAAAAAAAAAAAAACATGAGATAAATTTGACGCGACAAAACAGTCGCAGAAGCTTTCTAATCTCCTCAATCAAACTCCACCCATTTGCATTGTCAATCTTATTACTTGAAATGCCTTTTCCT
This sequence comes from Glycine tomentella, assembly GCA_007407185.1. Lineage (NCBI taxonomy): Eukaryota > Viridiplantae > Streptophyta > Magnoliopsida > Fabales > Fabaceae > Glycine > Glycine tomentella. Next base: position 1,324,756 of record PYAF01006013.1, on the reverse strand, counting down.
ACAACATCCGAGTCAATCTAATTAGGAAGAACAAACACCACATATAAATATTGGTCTTATAAATATTTAAAATTGGTCTTGTAAAAAAGAATAAATATTATCTTTAATTTGTATCAGATTTATCAATATGAATTAAATTAACCACTTTTTCTTAATTTTAATATATTAAATATTTGAGCCTTATAACTGAGGGAGTAACTGATTTTTTTAATAAAGAACTCTTTCTAGTTTATATGTCTAAGACTGTACCTGTACTATTTGATATTCCGTTTGTTCATATTAAACGCGAATGATTTGTGCAAGTGAGATTGACATTCAATGTGTCTGAAAATTGGAGTTTAGATAAAAACAAACACACCTTCAATTGTTCCTTAACTAATATGGTGAAAATAAAACATATTATTTTAATAATACAAAAACATATTTATTTCAAATTTGAAAGCATCAAGAGTTGAAACATTAGAAAAGCTTTTCTTGTTTTTTATGACGTATAATTCAAATCTTTATCATAAAATAAACATAGAATCTCTATGGAGCACAGACCATTTTTAAGAAAATTAAAGCAGTCACTCTGTTGAAAAATCTAAAGCGTTCATTAACTAAACGACAATATTTCTTCTTTTTTCAAGGCTTTTTTTTAACTAAATTAGTGTAATTTCCTTTTCAAATGATCAATTTAGTATACCCCTCATAAAATTTGTAGTATTAGATTGGTGTTTAATTGTACATTTTCTTAACGAGACAAACTGTCTCATATTATGATATTAATGACATTGTTTAATCTAAAAAATAAAAATAACTTAAAAATTATGCAAGTTGTGTATCTCAAATATGACCCTCAGTTTTTTTTTTCCAAAGCTATCTTTGAAATGATAAACCACTCGGGTGCCTTTAAATAAAGCTCCTCAAACCCTATAAAAGTATTGTCAACCATCAAACCCTGTCTTCTTCTGTGGCTTTATCTGTTTTTATCTTCGGACGTCAATGAAATGGCCATGGTGTGCCAATTTGATCTCTTTGATTTGATACCATTTCTTGTTTTCCATACTTTCCGCCAGTGGATAACCTCTTAATCATGTCAACGAAATAGTGGACTTTTGGGACATCAGTAGTAATTCGTATTTCCTCTACACGACGACTTCCATTTTTTGAAAAAAGGAGAAAAAATTACACAAAATATGATAATTAATTTGCACTCAAATCATATACTCTTTTGAACAACAAATTATTAGGTTGTTTAGAAAGGAAAACATATCTTTGATTCTGATTAATATTTATGTGAAATATATTCAAATTTTTTAATTTACACTAAGGAATTAATAATATTTTACTAACATGTTATATGAAGATTGATTGAGATCATGATAGTCTCAAATCACTTGATAATTTCTCATTTTTTAACACTCTCCATTAATAACTGAATTTTATTAGAAATCTTAATTTGTTTATAGGTCTTATTTCTTATTTAATAAGTTATTCTCTTATGATTTTATTTCTTATTTAATAAGATATTCTCTTATGATTACATGTTATATATGAAGATTAGTTGACATCATAATAGTATCAAATCACTTGATAATTTCTCATTTGTTAACACATTCTCCCTTATAATTTAAATTTATTAGAAATTACAATTTTTTTATATCTTACTTCTTATACAATAATTTATTTTCTTTATTTTATACTTTTTTAATAAATTTTAACCTGAGTAAAATATGTATTAGAAGAAATATGATAAAAGAGTGTGATGTTAATCTTGTTCTTATGTAAATATGAGAGTGTAAAAGTAATTTCCCCCAATTTAAAAAACAAATATTCATAAACTTGTATCTCGACCACTTTTTTAATCTCATTTTTGTTCTTGTCCTGTCTCTCTTTTTTGAGTCGCATAATATCACTCCCCAACTCTTCTTCAATCTTGTCTTTTGTATCTCACTACAGCCAGTGAAGGAATAAATATCATTTTGCTTTTAGGAACATGCTGTGTTTGATTGTAAATTTCTCTGGAAGGATTTTTATGGAAAAAAATAAAAAGAAAAAAATGAAAGAGAGTATGAATTTCTCTAAAAATATTTTTATGAAAAAAAAAGAAAACAAATAAAATAAGTTTCTTCATATACTAAAATTAGTTTTCCATTAGTTAATTTATAGAAATTCTTTCATATAATTTCTCTAAAATATGAAAGAACATCTATATATAAACTAATGAAAAATTAATTTTAATTTATCAAAAAATTTATTTCATTTTTCTTTTCTTATTTTTTTTCTAAAAGTGTTTCTACAGAAAGCTCATTAAATCAGAACTTATATCCTTCAAACAATTTATTTTTCATTTTCTCCTTTTTTTTTCATGAACTACACATAGATTTTGCAAACAAGAAGCAAGTGCAAGTTGTCATAGGAACAAAACTCGATGCATCAACGTTATTCCACTCAATTAATGAAAGCTCCAAAGATGTCCCCATCATATCTCTAACCTCAACAGTTAGTCCAGAAATAACACCAATCCCATTGCCAAACTTCATCCAAATGGGCAACGATGTCACCATCCACATGCACTGCATTGCATCCATCATACACCAATTCAATTGGAGAAAGGTCACAGCAATTTACGAACACAACAACTTCTTTGCCTCTCATTCAGAGATATTAACAAGACTCTCCTATTCTCTCCGTCTAGCTAATGCTGAAATCGATCACTATGTTGTTTTTCCTTCAATAACAACTACTCTTTCAAACCCAATAGAAAGTTACATAGAACAAGAGCTTGTAAGGCTCAAGAACAAGAGCAATAGGGTGTTCTTGATTATTCAATCTTCCTTAGAGTTTGCCACATTGCTATTTGAGAAGGCAAAGCAAATGGGAATTATGGAAGAAGGGTCGGTGTGGATCATCGCTGATGATGTAGCTACTCATCTTGATTCATTGGATTCTTCTCTCATATTAAACATGAAAGGTGTTGTGGGGTGCAAAACCAACTTCATGGAAATGAGTGAAACGTTCAAACGCTTCAAATTCATGTTTAGGAGAAAGTTTGGATTGGAATACCCTGAAGAAGAAAACTCCCAATTACCTAGTATCTTTGCTCTTAGGGCTTATGATGCTGTTTGGACCATTGCTCATGCATTGAAGAAATCACAAGGGAACTTTTCCTTATCAGAAAATATTTTACATAGTAATCACGAGGGTCTTAGTGGGAAGATAAGCTTCAAGGACAAAATGTTATTGGAACCACCAACCTTTAAGATAGTTAATGTTATTGGAAAAGGTTACAAAGAGTTAGCATATTGGTCACCAGGGTCTGGTTTCAGTGAGAACCTTGTTGAGCATATGGTGGTGAACACAAGAAGAACTAGTAGGGCTGGTTCTGCTAGAGTGCTTTTAGGTTCTGTGGATTGGCCTGGTGGGTTGAAAACAGTCCCAAAAGGTTGGGTTTACAATAGTACTGAAGGAAGGCCTTTGAAAATTGGGGTTCCAGCCATTGATCCATGTCCTCAGTTTGTGAATGTGAGCCATGATAAGAGACTCAATGAAACCCATTTCACGGGTTTCTCTATCAATGTCTTTGAATCAGTTGTGAAACGCCTGCCATATTACCTGCCTTTTGTTTTTGTGCCATTCTATGGCTCTTATGATCAAATAGTTGAACAAGTGAACAATAAGGTAAAATCATTACCTATGCTTGTTGTAAAAAAACTAAGAGTGTATAATGAATTAAGCTTCTCACATAAGTTAAAACTAATTTATGCATAAACTAATTTATACCAACTCTTTCATTTAAGGGAAAAATAAGTGTTTTTAGTCCCTCATAATAGACACTGTTAACACTGTTTGCTACGTGGAGAATGTCCTGAGAGACTAAAAACACTGAATTTTAAAACAGGGACTAACACCAAGAATTTTACAAAATATAAGGATTAAAAATATATTTTTTCCTAAGTTTAACTTCTTCATAAGCTAATTTTAATTTCTGGGAGAAGCTTAATTCATTTTTACTTCTATAGTTATTGAGAAATTTATGCAAATAGGGTCAACTCCATAATTGTGTTGGAACAAAATTAATGATCTTCTGTTAATGTGTGTTTCTGATTAATACAGGCCCTTGATGCTGCTGTTGGAGATATTCAAGTGGTGGAACATAGATATGCGTTTGCCGAATTCTCTCATCCGTATGTTGAATCTGGTATAGCCATGGTGGTGAAAGTAAAGCCAGATAGATCCAAGGAAACCTGGATGTTCATGGATGCTTTCACAAAAGAAATGTGGATGTTGATGGCAGTGATGCACCTGTTCATAGCATTTGTAATCTGGTTCATTGAAGGTGAAAACAATTCAGAGTTGAAGAGTCTCGGGGCCATTCTCTGGTTTTCTGTCACCACATTATTCTTTGTACACAGTAAGTCGGGCTAATTAAGCTCTAAACTTCATTATGTATTTCTTACAATTTCATCAAATTGGCATCATGGCATGGTTTAAAACATCAATTAAATATGGCCGCATTATATGTATTGATATTGTGTTGGTTGTAGAAACAAATAATTCAATAAGCAAAACATTATATTACATATTTTTTCCTTTCAAAAAGTTCAAGTTATGACACAAGTTGTAGTTATATCCTATTCTTCTCCTTTCAATCTTTTTATAGCACGCACCAATCTCAACAAGATTGGAATGTGATATGGCTCTAATTGAAAGTTATTTTCTTTTATAGAGTTTTCCTGTCATAAATTATCATATAATTGAAAGTTGTTAACTTTTGTAGTAATTAAGTCATCTGAAGAACCAATTCTATTTGTTACTCTTGAATATTTTTGATATGTAGGAGAACCCGTGAAGAGCAACTTGGCTCGAGCTGTGCTAGCACCTTGGTTATTTGCTATTCTCATAGTGACTTCAAGTTTTACAGCGAGTCTTTCATCTATGATGACAGTGTCCCATCTTGAACCATCTGTACCAGATATACAAACACTGCTGAGGACAAATGCAATCATAGGCTGCAATAAGAACACTTTTTTGGTCCATTACTTAGTTGATGAACTCAAATTCCAGCCAGAGAATATCAGGGTATTTGACTCCATCCATGATTTCCCAAGAGCCTTTGAGAACAAAGAAATTGTGGCTTCTTTTACCATTGCCCCTCATGCTGATGTCTTCCTAGCTACTTATTGCAAGGGCTACATCAAAGCAGGACCTACCTTGAAGCTTGGTGGATTAGCCTTTGTGAGTTTCTCTTCTATCTCATTTCCCTACAATTGTTATCTACATGTTAGATTGAAAACTTGCTTCCTAATCTCCTTCCCTTCCAGATTATATGATATTTTAGAGAAAATAATTATATCAAAATAGATATCATTTTATAAAACCAATTTTGCATTAAATATTTTTTTCTAAGAATATCTTTAATTAATACTTAGTGAGAGTAGTGTATAAGAAGAATAAATAAGTAATAAATTAGAGATAAATAGTATATTAAAATACTACCTAATATTTTCTTTGTCATTTAACAAATTAATTATATTCTTTAATACATATGTCAAAATTTTAAACATCATAACAGAGGGAGTAATAACTTGACCATAATTTTTCACCTGAGGAGAATAAATTATTGAAATTTAGGAGATAAGATATTAGGAAGGAAAGAATTATGCTGCTGCTTGTACTAACAATCTACCATAAAGAGAAAACTACATATTTTAAAATAATTCAAGTTTTGTTGAAGGATGAACTTAGGGTTGGAAATGAGTTGGGCTGAAACAAGCTTAGTCAAGTTTAATTCATCTCGATAAGAAATGATTCAATTTGCGTTTGATATAAATCTTTATTTTAGCTTGACTTGATTCGACTCGATTTAAACTTGTGATTAGCTCAGCTTGTTAACTCAACTTAATTTAAAATTATAATTATTTTATATATTTTATTTATTTATTTTATGCAGATAAAAAATCTATATGAATATTAAAAAAATTAACTATATCAATTTAATAATATAAAATATATTACTATATATACTTATATGTTAAAATTTAATTATTATACATGTTTTTATTTATTCATTTCATACAAAAATATTAAATTAACTAAAAATAATTATAGGAATTCAATAATATAAAATATTTAATATGCATAGATTTATAGGGAGATAGATCCAAATATAAATACATAAATTTATATAGCGAGCGGATTCATAAAACAATTGAATTGAGTTATACGTAGTTTAAATTTAACTCGTTTGTTTAACGAGTTAAACTTTAAACTCAAGTTCAACTCATTTGGTTCATGAACTAAGTCTAATAAAAAAATTGTCTTATCAAATCTCAAACTATGTTCGAATAGATTGGTTCATTATGAATCCTAAATGAACTTATTTTTTCACCTAAAATGGATTAAAAATATAAAAATTTCTTACTTTTCATCAAGATGTAATAATTGATAAGATTACAAGTGATATTATACATATTCATTCAGTTGTTGCAATTCTTTTTTTAATGGCGGGTCACATATATATGACCAACTAATCATGCTATATAAGTATAAAAACTCTATATTATTAGCCATATAAAGGTCCATTATTAAGCTAACATCGTAAAAATCTATATTGGATCCTAATAATCTCATGATACACTCAATTATCTATTAGTCAAATAAAAATTCTAAATGAGATATTTATATTCTTTCATACCTCATTGATGAAGGCATTCCCAAAAGGCTCAAGTTTAGCAATTGACATATCTCGAGCAACCCTAAAAGCTATAGAAACTGGAGAAGTGCAAAAACTAGAAGAGAAGATGTTGTCCACAACCAACTGTGGATCTACAAACAGTAAAATACAAAATGAGCAACTAGGCCCTCAACCTTTCTTTGGCCTATTTGCCATTTGTGGAGCCATTGGTCTCTTTGGTTTGTTGGTAACCATTGTTCATTTAGTTAAAAGGAATGCACAAACATTTATGAATTACATATCATTGTTACAGTTACAAAGAGGATTGCAGATAATGCAAATAGTATAGGGAATACACTCCATAACAATGAGCTAGCTACATTGAGTTACCAATTAACTACCATTCGCGACGAACCAAATGTATTTTAGAATTGTATTTGTTATAGAAAGAAATAGAAGTACCGGATTCTCATATTTTTATATTGAAATCCTCTAATTTTTTTTTACTATGTCAATATATATTCTTGATATATGCAAATATTAATTAATTGATTAATGAGATAGTGTTTTAGACTGTGCTACAAAAGTCCAACTCGTTGAAGCAAATCACCTGAACCCAGAGTTAGAGCTGTGCAAAAAAAAAAAATCCAAAATAATATGTACTCTATGTAATGCATCAAGTAGTCGGTCTTAACCAACTGATCACTGCACTCATGTTTGTAATGGCTAATTACTCCACAGTTACAAACTCCATAACTATTATCATTATAAGATAGACCATAACAGAAAAGAAGGTAACTCTTATTTATTTCACCATATACATCTTAGACCTTTATTTACTGTATCATTGGAGCTCCTTTTCGGATACCACATCCCTCACCCCTCACCCCATAAAGAGTTCAAATCAAGAAGGAAGGTAGTATTACATGTTAGATGAGTGAAGAACTCATGTAAGAATATGATCTATTTTTTTTATATTAATAATGAGATTTGTTTTAATTGGTCTATTTTTTTTTATTTTTTACAATTTTCTCGTATCTATTGTTAAGTTTATCTACCACCTACCCCAATTAATTTGAGTTAAAGATACTCTTGATGTGGATATTCTAATTGTGATGAATTTTTTTTTTAAATTCAACTCCCTTAATTCTTTTATTTAGAAAAGGATAAAAAAAGAAATATAATGTATTATTTTATCTATATCCTCAGAAGATCTATCAAAATAATCTATATATTTTTATTTTGACTGAAAAAAATCTATACATCTTTAAAAAAGGCTAAATGATTAACAAGTTATTGATGTAAGTGATTATAGACTTAATTTAATTTTGATTTTTTAAGTAAGATCTTATATTTAAATATTATGAATAAAAAATATAATTAAAAAATTACTAAAAATATCAATTAAATTTCTTTATAAATATTAATCATAAAAAATTAAGCAATAAGCATATGAGGAGAAAAGAGGGAGTTGGATCCCTCAGATTGGGTTCGTGCCATGGATACGTGAATTTCACGCAGAATCATAAGAAGGTGGATCTGTACCACTTTGTTTCTATTCCATATGCATATGGATCCCCGCCGACAATAGCTTTATTTGTAACTCTCTCCACAAGTCAAAATCAGATAGTAATAGTAATATAATAATGATAGATAGATGCAGAATGCTCCCAAAGATTCCACCACTTCATCTCATCATCTTCATGTTCATGTGAGCAAAGCAAAACCATGCGATCCCACTCCATTCATTAACTCATTCTTTCCCCACCAGAAATATTACACAAATTCATCGTCCCATTATTTTGTAGGAGTATTGCTTACCAAAAGGCATTTATTTTATGATCAGTGCTAATCAATGTTTTAAGAGTATTAATTAAAAAATTAAAATTAAAAATATTTTTATTAAAAATAAAAAAATTATATTATTTATGATATATTTTATACTCTCATATGATTTACATAATAAATATTTTTTTAATTCCTTAACTAATACTTTAATAACATTAGTTAACAATATATCAAACATAAACTCTTAAATTTACTAATAAGTTAGTCTAATTGATAAAAAATAATTTCATATATCAGAATACTATGAGATTAATTTCCATTGCAAAAATGCTGAAATCCAACTCATTTGAATTTTTTTTCTGTATAAAAATATAAACTCTTAAATTCTAACTGTGCTATTAGATAAAGAAAAACATACATTTCTCAGTCAACCCAATTTTATTAAATAATTTTTTATTTTACATTATACACTTTTTTAGTTTTACTTTCTTCGAAAGTCCTAGAAAATCTTAAATAATAGTAAGCAAAGACGAAGTTGCTATTCATCAGGGTCATTGACTAAAGGTGAAACGGTTCAAAAGACAATATTGGACTGTTCCCATTTCCATCCTACTTTCCATTTTATTTTGGGGAAAATGCATTTTAGGAATTTCAACATTTCATTATAATTAAGTTCTGTCCTTGTATTTTAAAAAGATGATTTTATCCATCATAAATATTTTTTCATATAGATAACTTTTGTCTCTCATTCTAGTATTTTAAGTGGATAAAATTTACTAACTTTTTAAAATACAAAAATCAAAATAATAACTTACAAGATATAGAGATTAAAATCAATTTTAACGAAATATTGAAGATCCTAAAACAGGTTTTGTTCTTTTATTTTTTTTAAACCAAGCAAAAACCAAAAAAAAGGAAGCAGGATTTAATTAAAATAATAATAAACATTCTCTCTCAATATAAATTTTCACTCAATATTTTTGTTGTTTTTTATATATTTTTTGACGGTGACTTTCAAAATTATTATTATATAATTATCTAATTAACTAATATATATTACAGTCTTTGATTAAATACGTATATATATAGTTTCATCATTATATATTATAAAATAATAATAATGGTAAGTTTATTAAGTTTTTTAGTAATTACGTTAAAAACGAATTTCACAAGATTTTATTTCTACATTAAAACTGAAAACATACATAAAAATAAAATACGATCGAAGTCGTGGAGAAGCGACAACTCAGAGTTATTAAACTTATAAGACAGCTTGCTACAGCTTTGAATCGTTTCGCACTCACAGTCTCACACCAACGACAACATAACACAAGCTACAGCACCGGCACTACTACTAGCATCATCTTCCACCGTCGACGCGTCCTTTGCTTGTTCCGCACGTCACATCGCGTTTTTCTCAGATTCACTCTCGCCGTCGCAGATCCCAACAACAATGGACGGTTACGACGGCACCGTCAGGCTCGGCGCCATCAACCTCAAGCACGGTCGCGCCGCCGATTTCGACTCCGCCGCCCCCGACGTATCCGTCTCCTCTCCGGTCACGCGCCAGAAATCCGCCGCTGCCAAGCAATTCATCGAGAATCACTACAAAAACTATCTCCAAGGATTGCAGGATCGCAAAGACAGGTGCGTACTACGCTACATCGTTACCTACCTCGCTCACCTACCTTTTCATTCCTATTTCACTGTTCTTTCTCTCTTGCATTTAATAGTTTCGCACTCTCAGGATCGATTTCGCGGTGGAGCATTTAATAATACTTCTGATTTCAATGTGAATTATTAATCGTTTATTTTCCGTTCTTCTTCCTCTGCCTCCGCATCTCGTCTTCGAATTTTCTTCGCCGACAACGCGTTAGGCTTGTATCCGAATTTATCCGTTTGGATGCTCTTTTTGACAACAGAGAGACTCGTTGCTCGTAGCAGAGAGATTCTCGTGTTTGTATATGCACGCAGTATTTAATAATTTTGATGTTGAATTTCATAGACTTTCGTCGAATGATTCTTGTTAAGTGGAGCGAGTTTATGTTGATTATACTTTATTGAACAGCCGCTCCATTAAAACGTATTGTTGAAACTTGAAACTTAATAAGTTAATGTTAATTATAATATTATTACTATGAATGTCTATACAAGTGATTTATCTAAAATTTGGTATGCATGATCACTTGTGAAGATAATATCACATGATTTGAATTAATTATGGCGTAAGTGGTTACCTAGCTTATACATTTGTGTTGCTTTCTGTTTCAGACGCAGAGCGCTTCAGAGAAAAGTGCAGGAGTCTCAGATATCGGCTGAGGAGCAGGAGGAAATGATGAGGAACTTGGAGCGCCGAGAAACAGAGTACATGAGGCTTCAGAGACGTAAAATTGGAATAGATGACTTCGAGCAGTTAATAGTGATTGGGAAAGGTGCTTTCGGTGAGGTACGCAAATCTTACTTCATGAACTTTTGGTTGTTGTAGTGTGCTGGTGGTAAGAACTTAATATGTCTATTCTTTGCTATACGTTCTTAACATTTTGAGAAAAATGTAGGTGAGGCTATGTCGGGCTAAAGGTACGGGAGAGATTTTTGCCATGAAGAAATTGAAGAAGTCAGAGATGCTTAGTCGTGGACAGGTACCAGCTGTCAAACTTAATGCATAATAATTCAATGCATCAATCTTCATATGCATACCAGTTATTGCAGAAAACAAGCAAAATTCACAATCAAGTTTTTTTTTGGCTCTTTCTGACCGCAATTGTGGTTGCATCATCGGCCACTTTTGTTTGCAATTTCCCACAATGTCAACTATCACGACAAAATTGCGACTGTGACTGCAATTTAAAACCTTGTTCACAATTCACCAGCCTTTTTGTTCCTTCCATAGTTCCATTTAATGGATTGCATTAATACGTTCCCAATTACACTATCTGATGTTGGCTTGATTCTTGTCATATATATGGTAAAATTAGAATTTAACACCCAATATTAAGCAATCTAGCTGAGATGCCTATGCTAATTTGCATATTATCAGCACATAATTGTATCTTAGCTACATCAATGTGAATGCTTTTATTTTGTGTAGTTTTCTAAATGGTTGACCTGTTTAGTTGGTAGGCGTTATTTCAATTTTCAATATGACAATATCTATCTGACTGAGATCATCACATTACGGAGTAGAAATTCTACTTTATGTCTGGAATTCAGTCCTGTGAAAACCAAGTGCTAGTCGGTAGATAATATCCACTTGAGGTTGTCTGACTTGTTTTTGTGTGACCATCTCGCTTTCCTTTGTTGAGAAGGCACTTTACAATGAAGACAACTTGCTTCTTCCTTAGAAGGCTCCTGCTGTTTCCAGCAGCTCTGTTGTCTCACAATTGTATTTACCTGTTGTGGAGCAGATGCCATATGTCTTTGACATTGGATAAAAATGGACTAAAAACATTCATTATGTAGGGGCTTAGGGTTCAATTCTGTTACAGATTAAAAATGTCAATGTAATTAGACAAAAAAATATCATTAGAAGGCATTCTGACCTTTGGGAGCAATTTGTATATTTCTTTTTACATCATGATGTCAATCTAATTCAGGTGGAACATGTTCGATCTGAGAGGAACTTGCTGGCAGAGGTTGATAGCAGATGCATAGTCAAACTCCATTATTCATTCCAAGATTCAGATTTCCTATATCTCATCATGGAATATTTACCTGGTGGTGACATTATGACATTGTTAATGAGGGAAGATATTCTTCCTGAAGATGTTGCTCGCTTCTACATTGCTGAAAGCATTCTTGCTATTCACTCAATACATCAACACAACTATGTACATAGGTATGGCTATTATCACCCTGTTCAGTTTTTGTTCTATCGGTAGCCAATGGTTAGCCACTTCATGCATAAGAGGCTATAAGTAGTTGGGCAGAGAATACTTGTATGGTACAACATGATTGGCTCATGGCTTGGTCTAACAAAGATATAACACTGTCTGCTCTGAAATAATCAAAAAACAGTATTCGTACTTTTATGCAGCTTACCACTCTTTACAAGAAATAATGCTGATTATGAGCGTTAAAATTTATATTTAGCTTTTAAGATTGAAAGGAATATATTGCATCATCTCTTTGGTTATTGCCCACTTTTATGCTGTTGTGAAATGATTCATATAAAATTATGGTACAGTGAATTGGTTTTTCAATAACATTAAGAAAATCTTTAGGTTTTAAAAATAATGTTTCTTGAGAAAGATTTCAAAATTTCTGCGAGAATTTTTTTTTCTCTAGGGAAATCAGTATAATTATGCTCAATCCAATATATTCTGCCTGTGCAGGGATATTAAACCAGATAACCTGATACTGGATAAAAATGGCCATTTGAAGCTTTCAGACTTTGGCTTATGTAAGCCTCTTGATGATAAGTATTCATCAATTTTATTGGAAAATGAAGATTTTACGGGTCAAGAATCAACTAGTGAAACTGAAGCATATTCTGTCTCTCCTTGGTTGATGCCCAAGGAGCAATTACAGCAGTGGAAACGTAATCGCCGTGCATTGGTATGCCTCTCTCCCCATTTCATGTTACTTAGTGGGTATTGTAAGATTTGTAACTATTATTGGCATAACAAACAAATAGTCAAAACTATAAGAAGTAATGACTAAATGTGTGTTTGGATTAGTTTATTTTGTGTTCAGTTTATAATCAAAGTCTTTCTGGGAGAGATTAAAAAAAAGGCAATAACCAAATACAAATATGCTTGTAAGTCTTGATGATATTCAAAATTTATTATGTTACTGGCTACTGATGTGAAATATTATGTGGTAATTTTGTTTGATATATAAAGTCTGTTAATTGTTACCAACTTCTATGTTTCCTCAGGCATATTCAACTGTTGGAACTCTTGATTATATGGCACCTGAAGTTTTGCTCAAGAAGGGCTATGGAATAGAATGCGATTGGTGGTCTCTTGGAGCGATCATGTATGAGATGCTTATTGGGTATCCTCCATTTTATTCCGATGATCCAAGGATAGCCTGCCGTAAGGTAATATGATTGATTTCTCTTCATATCTTCTTTTTATTCATAATAACCTGGTGCTTCTGTATTGTGTCAGATTGTTAACTGGAAAACATGCCTGAAATTCCCTGACGAACCCAACATATCAGCTGAAGCAAAGGATCTGATCTGTCGCTTACTATGTGATGTTGACTCAAGACTAGGAACCAGAGGAGTCGAAGAAATAAAGGTAACTCTCATTGGTAACCATTTTTTATGACAATTCCTTCAAATACTAGAGTAAACCATATTTCTCATTTTGTTTTCCTTGTCTCAAGCTATTTATTCTAGGCATGTTTTGATGCTGAAAGTTGCCTGTTAGTGTTATGCCCTGATAATTGGCGTAAGTCCTCTCTTATCAAATCAGTACTTTGATTTTTCAGGCTCATCCATGGTTCAAGGGTATTCAGTGGGACATGCTTTATGAATCAGAAGCTGCATATAAACCTACGGTCACTGGGGACTTGGATACTCAAAATTTTGAGAAGTTTCCTGAAGTAAGTTTATGCAATAATTTATTCACATGCATTGGAAATGAGTGAAATTTATTATGCAATAATTTCTCATGCTCTAAAATCATGTAATTACCAAACACTTGATGAATGTAAATGAAACAGCATTATGCATATAGTATCCTAAATGGTTTAGTTATATGAGCTCTCTCAATTTCTATCCCCCCTCCTCCACCCCCATCTTCATAAAAAAGAAAAACTATTCTTCCTCCTGCTACTGTTTTTGTATGTTCAACATAAGGGGTCTTGCTTGGACACATAAGGTCCACTCTACTATCTATGAAGAATTTAATATTAATATAAATTTGGGGTTGTAAACAAATTCTTTTAAATGGTGCTGAAAGAATTGGCATGTTTTCAGAGGGACAAAGTAAATGCTGGCTATAAATGATTATATATTTATGGAGAGCTGTTTCCCCAATCTTATATTGATTTTGGTTTGCCCAAGAGTTTTATTGGCCGCCCATGTGTTTTTTATTTTGTTTTATTGACAATGAGTCGATGACAAAATAATTTCCAAAAAAGTTTTAGCCATGTAGGCTATTTATGTTTTCTGTTTTTTATGCTTTCTAAAGTCCAAGGACTCTATACACACCTAAACATGTGATTTCAATCATTGGCAGGTCGATTGCCCACCATCTGTAACAGCAACTGTTGGACCTTGGCGGAAGGTGACTTGTTTTCTTAAGCTTGTAATTTATCAAGATTGTTAGTAAGAGCTTACTTGGTTCTCTTGTTCATGGCATACATACATATGCGGGTGTGTACTGTGGGCAAAGTGCAAAAAAAAAAAAAACTTTTGGTTGCACAATATCTTTTACTTTAACTATAAACTCGGATTGATTTCTTTTTTTAATTATTATGTCTGCCTCCTGTTATATTTACATATCTTCATAGGTTAGTGCAATACTGTTTTTGGTATGGATGCGTATATTCATTTTAATGTTATTCTGATGAAGGATACAATATATTCTGATGGATAAGTAAACTAAAAAATTTCATTAACACAAATTAAGGTCTCTATGCTGTGTTAATGAAAATTTATAGTTTATTGTCAAGTTTATTTGAAACTCTGTTTCAGTAGTCTTTTACATGTAGCACATCTGCTGTTGTCTTGGAACTTTTCCATTGCAATTAACATATGTGTGCAGGTGCGAGGGGAAAGTGCAAAGATAAAATAGAACACTTCCTTTTGGTTGCACCATATCTTTAACTATTAACCTGTACTGATTCTTTTTTTGGGCTAAATTACATCTTCCTCCTGTTATGTGTACTGATATTCATAGGTTAGTGTGCTGCTGCACTTTTAAGTTTAGAGGCTCATGTTGATTTCAATGAGTAGTACAGTATATTCTACTTATCAAGTTGAAGCATTTTTATCCTCTGTTTCTGTGTTTTATTGTTAAGTTTATTCCACTTGAAACTTTGCTTCAATAGGTCTTTCAAAAACACAATAGTGCTGTTGTCTTCTGAATTTTTCAGATTCTTTGATAACTAATTTACTATTTATTTAAAATTGCAATCTTTTGATATTTTATTTTTGTTTATGATACTCTTGCAGATGCTGACGTCCAAAGATAACAATTTCATCGGATATACTTTTAAGAAGTCAGACATCCTTAAATCACTTGAAAGTTCAGGTATGCAACTTATGGTGATTCATAATTTTGTAGCATAACACATAATTTTAGATTTATTCTTGTCTGGTCGGTGATTTCCTGGATTTAAATTTGTATGAAATAAGAAAGCTGATCGAACATTAATCCTCAGATTTTGACATTTGCAGATGCAGATATCAGAGTAAACGGATCATCGAAAACCCCTTCCTTGATTACCTTGTTAGGTATGGACAGCTATATATACTTAATGCACATATGCAAGGCATCCACGTATGCAGTCTTTCTTTTGGTTCCATTGGATGGAGTAAACAATTTACATGTCTCAAAATTTCGTAATCAGCCCTGAGGAGAATAAATATTTTTGACAAATGAAAATTGCAACATTTTGTAGCTTTGTTTCTTCCAGTATGACCAATATTGACTGATGACTATAATCTGGTATGTAAGGTTCATCTCTGCTATTTTACAGCTGATTTAATAACATCCTTTGGTTATGCAGGTCGGATTGATTTGCAAGATACTGTCATACCAGAAAGTGAGCAGAAGCCAGAAGCTTGAGTCAAACTAACTTGTTTTACATTTTACTGGATCTTGTATTCTATTCTTTATGCTTGGCGTTTGAAGATTGTAGATGACTGAATGTTAGCAAGCATATTCATAATTCAATTAGAGGTCAAGACTGAGCACTGGAGTAAGGTCATGGATCATGGCGGGGTTAATATCATGCTGCTCTGTTCTACTGCTCAAAAGATATGATGCTATCCTTTACATGAAGTGAGACCTGTCTGTTCATATACAGTTCCGTTTCAATCTTCTGAAATCCAATTATTTATGCTGTTAAGTAATGAAGAAATTTTGTCTATTCTTTCTTTTTCTTTCATTTTATTTTTGTATACAGATATTTTGATCATTTTTTTTTTGCAACAAATAGTGTGTTTACATATATACGTTGTCACACCCTACACATCCTACTAAGGGCTAATATATGGTTTGGGGGGAAAACTCCAATCTGACCAACTCATTACATTTCAGAAAAAAGGAAAACCGAATTCTAGGAGTGTCAATGACCTGTTTGTGCGCATAGCTGCATCAAACAGCAACGTAAGTTACATTTTTCTTCCTGAAATCTACCTTTTTAAGTATGTGTTTGGAATTGCGTTACAATTCTACGTATTACGTGAAATTCAGGTCATATTTGTTAAAAAAACCTGGAAATAAGTATTAGTTGCTTAACGTTTCAAGCACATCTAGTGCGAGGTAAAGTCCAATCAAACACGCGTAAGTATTTTTTTGTAGTTAAGAGTAATTCCATTCCTCAAATAGTTTTTACTTATTTATTCTCTTGCTTTTTTTTTTACAATTGTCGCAATAAAGTCTTGTTTAAAATTTATTTTTATTAAATATTTTTATTTAAAATCTTTACAAACTAATGTGATTATTGTTTTCAACACTTTGATTTAAAATTGCTAATCAAAACATTTGATTTCACGCTTACAAGATTTAAAAAATTTATCAATTTTTTTATTAAATTCTAAAATTGCTTATCAAAGTTTTTGATTTCACCTCTCAAGTTGTTTCGATTTTTTTTATTCGTTGGAAAGATACTCAAGGGAGGAAGTGCTAAGGGTACGAGGGGGGATTTTCTCAAAAGAATGTCCAAAATAATGAAATATTTGTTTATAATTACTTTTTTCTAATACAAAGTGTTTGGTGACTCCCAATATTAGCCTCACGATAAACATGTTGTAACTTGTAAGGAAACAGACCATTCACGGTTCATGCGGTTCAGGGTCCTCAAACTAACCCTACAAGAACATCCACAAATTGCGAAATTAAAAGATTTAAAGGTCTAGATATTTGATGGTAAAACTTAACTTTAATAATTAAAGTTTGGAAATTAAATTTAGAAAAAAAAATTGAAGGATTAAAATCAAATTAACCGTTTCTGATGAAGTAAAATGTAATTAAGAAAATAATAATACTAATAATGATGATGATAATAATAATAATAATAATAAATTGTAATTTTAGGGCTTTTATAAGACTGTGCTTTGAGTTTTGTAAAGCTATTCATATTAAAGTCATTTTTGAACCTATGATATTATCATATTTGTTAATTTCTAGGACTGTTATTTTCATTTTTATGGTGATCAATAGATATTTTATTTTTTACATGAAAAATATTGAAAATTATCATGAAATTAATTTATTGACTTTCATTCTCATTGTTTTTTTTTTCCATATCATTTGAGTTTAAAAGAAAACATTCTCGGAATATATTCATTTCTTTTTAAATAAAATAGAGTAAATTATATTCATATCCCATGTATTTTACTCAAATTTCATCTGATATTCCTCCCTTTTTGCACATTACTTTTAGCTCATCCATTAACGCAGTTAATTAACGTCAATTGAAATATGTGAGCAGACAAAATTGTCCTTACATTTTAATTGTAAAACCCAAATTATCATCTCCCAATTAGTTTCAGAATTTAGTATTTATGTTTCATTACTCTTCACCATTCGTGAGTACTGTTCATCTTCTTCTTGTTGACGAGTTTTTCTTCAGCATCATGCGAGTTCCTTTTTCTCTCACAACATTCAAGTTCCATTCATCTTCACCGTTAGCGAGTTCTTCACTATTGTTCTTCCAGTTCGCAAATTCTCCATTTTTTCCTCTTCCAGTTCGCGAATTCTCTATTGTTCTTCTTCCAATTCGTGAGTTCTTCACTGTCCCTCTTCCAGTTCGCGATGTTCACGAGCACCTCCATTTGTCTTCCTCTTCAACGTTCACGAGCGCTCTGTTTCTCTTCCTGTTCCACGTTCATGCTAGGGTTATGCTTGTAAGCGATCACTGAACCTTGTATATAGGTTACTTTTTAAGATTATTTATTTAATTTTGATTGTTTATTATTGCCTATTTTGAATGAGATTTCAATGAAGGATCAGTTTAGAACCATTTATGATTTTTAAAATCATTTGTTTATTATCATTGATTAATATAATGTTGATATTTGGGACCACGAAACACAATGGATGAACTGAAAATAATTTGTTTATTATTGTTGATTAAAATAGTGTTAATGTTTGGAACCACATAACACAATGGATGAATTAGAATACATTGGTCCTAAACCAGACAACATGGATATTTTGGTCTACTTTACGGATCAATAGGACGAACCAAGTGAGATATGTAATATTGATCCTGATAAATTTGGAATGTTCTATGAACAACATTACTAATGATTTAGACTTGCCACCATGTCACCCTTTTATTTTGTGATTTTATTCTACTGCTAGTAGTAAAATTCTTCCCTTAAAGACTTATCATGATGTGCTGAAAATGTTTGCTGATAATCAAAATTAAGTTCATATGTATGTTAGTAGAACAAAGAATGAGAGAAAGAGTGTTAACAATGCATACCAACAAGGTTTGTTCATGTCCAATAAAAAGTTGAGTTTACTTCCCATTACAGACAAAAAAAACAAGAATCTTAAAATATTTTCAGGTTTAGAAAAAGTGAGGATATTTTAGACATAATTTTTTTATTAAAAGTCATGTTACCGATATATGTCTAATTTCTGTTGAATTATTAAACGATGTTTATGACGAAAGGGGTCTAAATGTAATATGAACTAAACAATTAAGAAATTTTTTAAGATACAAAAAGAGAGAAATTTTGAGTGAAATTTAAATAATATACATGCTTACGTGCATTATAAAAAAGCTATAACCAAACACGCTTTTAAATTTATCAAAAGATGACATTTTTCTTTCTTTAACATAACCAAGTATATTATTCTCGAAAATGACATTTCTGAAAACATAATCATATATATCTTCAAACAAATCCAACAACCAAAGGCTTATACCAAACGAGAAGAGCATCAGGGTCCAGGGATAAACGGATGCTGATGTTGTAGCACCGCAATGCTTCATCATTCATATCATCACGCGTTTCATCATCTATGGACCCGTTTCATACTTCTCATAAGCTTTGTTGGGATATTTGTTTATTTTATTTGATTTCATTTTTGGCTTCAGTTTCAGCTGGTAGTAGTAACGAATACGATGCGTCATACGGCTCTGTCTCCGCCGCTCGCGGATATCGTCCTTTGTCGTGACTCGTTTGTTTGTTAAGTTACAGCCGCATTCTTCTTTTCTCTTTCTTATTTTTCTTTTCTAATAATCTAATCCCTTCCAAATGCCGTCTACGAACTAATAAATGGTTTCACTAGTTGACTTTAGATTAAGTTATACGCCACTCAACCCCATTATTTAATGTAGTAATGTATTATTTTATTATTTATGTATAAAGACAAATATTAATTAATGTCTTTAAAATATTAAATAAATAATCAAAAAATTATTTTTAAATTATAAGAGAAGATAAAGAAAATTAAAATAACATAATTTTGATTCATATATAAATCCAAATAAAATTCATTCACTCTTCACCACAAATGCATCAATAGTTCAATAAACATATATATACTTTTTTAAAAGGTTAATATGCTTTTTAACCTTTAGATCACACAAGATCCAACTATATTGAACTTAAACTCGTATTTTTATATTCACAAAAAAAGAAAAACCTCTTCTTGTAGCCTTAAAATGTTACCCAATCTCCTTTTCAAAAGGAAGTATAATTCATCATTTTGTTCTGAATTAAAATCTTTAATAATGAAATATTTTAAACAAGCAAATCAAAACGCATCACTCATACATTTTGTTTTGTTAGTCACATCACTCCTATACTTTTAATACAATAAAATAAGATATAAGATCTGTACAAAAAAGGAAAACAGAAATGTTTACATTAATTGACTTTGATTTTTATGCAGTATTGAAAATTATCATCGTTAATTAATAAAAAAAATTATCTTAAATGTAACCTTTTAAGTCTAATTAGATGACAATATAAGAAACATTTTATTGTATTATAATTAAATTCTAAAAATAAGTAAACAAAACGTTGAATCTCTTACTTAGAAAACAAAAGCAGTAATTTGATTATATTAGAAATTGAGATACTATTTGACCGGATTACTTAAAAAAAAAAGTTTCCAAAAGTAAAAGTGCAGGAATAAAATATCTAGGAACTGGTCAGAAAAAAAAAGCACTGGTGGAATAGGAACAGCAAGGAGGAGCAGATTTTTAAGTGCAGTAGTAGTGTTGATATTTATTTTCTTGGGTGAATAGTATCACTGTTGATGCCATTAGCATATATATATATATATATATATATATAAATATATTTATTTATTTATTTATATTTAAATAATAATTAAAAAGATAAACAATGTGAGGAGCGAGGATAACAGATATTTTGGATGCTGGGGATGAAAATATCTACCGCAGCGTCTTATCTCCCATGCTAATGTAGCCTGACGGTGACGTGGCGAGGGCCTGGCCCCACGACACGTGTAAAAGCGCAGACGATTGTATTCCCTTTTTGTTCTCTATCACCGATCCTTTCTCCTTCAATTCCTCTCCTTCTTATTCATTCGCTTCACCACCACCATTCCATTCTTGCACAGAAGATGATGAACAATTTCAGATTAGTTAGAACAGAAGAAACTCGAACGGGTTCATCCACGCAGGTACCTTTTCTCTCTCCTTATTGCTTCGTATTTGTTCTTCCACCGTTAATTTGATTAATTCCTTTGATTTGTTTGCATACCATATGAACCGTTGTAATTTCTTCTGCAGGATTACAATTAAACTATACTTGATGTTTAGGATGTTAGTATGTTACAGATTGTTATTGTTAGAAGCAAATTCGTTCATGCTTTCGTTTGATCTACACAAGAATTTTCCGTTTATGCCATAGCTTCTCTCTCTCTCTCTCTCTCTCTCTCTCTCTCTCTCTCTCTCTCTCTCTCTTTATATATAGACTTAACGAACATTTAAATGATGGAGATTGTGTGAATTAGCAGTTCAAGTTTCGTTTTTCAGGGCTTCTTCGTTTTTTAATGTTTTTACTTGTTTAACTTTTAATATTATAAGTTTTTTTTTAAAAAAAAAATTGTCGTAAAAAGAAAATCAGATCATTAAGGTTTGTAGAGTATGTGTAATAATGATTATGATATGTGTGAGTTATTTTTTAACTATCGTATTTTTATATTTATAATTTAGTGCTTGTATTCTGTGGACAAAATAAATATATGACTAAACTTGTGATGTGTTGTATTATTTTTTTTTTTTGTTGGTTATTTAAGAAGGAAACTCTGTCAATTATTGATTTAAAAGGCTACCATATTAATTACTATTTTTTTCAATTATACTTGTATCCCTTAGATATTAAATTTTAAAGACTTTGTAGAGTAGGGGTTGGATAATATTTCTCACAATTCATAAAACATAAGCTCCGTGGTCCCATTTAAGTGGATGTTTGGACTTGAACTTTCACATGCATTATTTATCTGTTGTCTTCTTATAGCCAATTAATCGTGCAAAACCCTCATTCACTAATATCAATATGAAACTTCTGTATTTTATTTTTTGTGTGTATAAAAGATGTTTGTATATTTAATGTATGATTAAGCAAGATATTTATATGGGTACATTATTAAGCCAGACTTTGGTTTCATATTATATTTACTTTATGAATTTAAACCAAATAATAATAGCAGAGATTTAGATTAAAAAAAAGTAGGGCCGTAGTGGTGGTTAATTATTTACAGCAGTGGCTGAGCAAGTAAAAATTGTTAGCCATGCCAAATTTTAAGTAGTGCCAAATTTTATTTTTAGATAATATCAAATTTTATTTTTAATCCTAATTAATTATATAAGTATATATAATTATTAAATAAAATTTTCTTCATCACTCAATAACTACAAATTTTATTTTTTAGGTAGTGTCTTGGTTGGTCATTGCTGGCCAAGGAGTGGCTCCGCCACTGATTTACAGTGCCATTTTCTAAATAAAAAAAGAGAGAGAAGTGTTTATTTGATGAAACAAATCAATTGATGGATTGTCAATTGAGGAAATATGTTTTAATGAGTTCTTTTATTATAAAAAATTATATGTAAATAAATAGGAAACGAATTGACACAACTTTGATCAAGTGTTTGGTGTAAAAAAAGTACCTCTGTTTAAACTTTAAACTTTTGATTGAGTGCGTTTAACATTTTGATATTCGTGAAATTATAAACAAATAACTAACATTAGAATGTGTTTAGGACAACTGTGAATATTAGATTGTTTCAATGATAGACTACACATATATAATTATAATCAAATTCATCTAGTTTTTGTTTGGATAAGTTTGTTCAAAAGTTGTTTTAAGATAGTATTTTTTTTATCAGTAAAAGTGATTTTAAGATATGTATAGAACTTTGTTTTCCTTTGCTTTTCTTTTTCCGACCGGTATTAACTAACTTTTATTGGCATATTAATCATATACTATTTGTTTTATTAACATATTTTTGTCTGATTTCATGTGTACATCAGGGCATTAGGGAGACGGAATCCATAATGGCCCCAGAGTGGACAGACGAGAAACACAGCATGTATATCAAGTCTATAGAAGCATCTTTCGTTAATCAGTTATATGATTCTAAGCAAATGAAAACTTCAGATGACCCTGCTACCACTTCCGGCCAGGTTGCCTTTTTAATTTTCTCTACACATTCCTTAAATTGGACTTGCTTTTTTTAATACACACACATGCTAGCAATAGTCTCTCTAACACTTTTTTCATCATCTCTATGATTGACTGAAATTTATTAGAAATCACAAGTTTTGGTTGGTCTCACTTCTAAATCAGGAGTCATTTTTCTATAAATTTCAGCCAATTATAAAGAGTGTTAGAGATACTGTTGCTAACATTTCTCTTCATATATATTTTTTGGCAGAGGGGTTTGGTTGTTATCATGAATATCATCATTTTTCTTTTGAGTTTCATTTATATGCATTATCAGTGCAAAATTTTGTACACTCAGTATCAATCAATAAGAAATAATGATAAATGACTTTTAAGATAATTATTGTAAAAGTTAACTAATTTATCATGCATGTCAATTTGTGATTGGACTGTCAGAGTATCTTATTTACTTTTTTTTGTTGTCTTTCTTTTTCTTCCCCTCCTTGAAATTAATGTGGGACATTGCCTTATGTAGGATTATATACACAACCTGTAGAGTATGATCATCATATAACCTGTATATCTTTCCTCTTCTACACCTTGACAAAACTAAGTTTTCTTTTTTCTCAATAATAACAGTTTAAGGTACTACGTGGTGGCTGTTGGGAAAAAATCAATTTTGAGAGAGTGAATCCGCAAATAAGTAGGATTAACCAGTGTCATGATTTGACGGAAAATCCATGGATTCAGCACTACCGATCTTCAAGTAAACAGAGAAGCATAGTAGCTCCATCTCTTCAAGAAAGTGTTACTACCACAAGTAAAGTTGTTGATTTAGGCCAAAGGAAAGGAGTTCCCTCTGGATCAGGACATCTTCATTTGTGTGAATCTCGAATCTGCCATAAGGATATGCTTTGTAGTGATACAGGTGAGCCAAAATCTTCATCTATCCCTCTGCTTTAAATATGATCTTTAAATTTGGCTTTACTGTCTGAGTTTTCCTGCATGCTATGCATAATATAACCCGCATTGTTTTATTTGTTGAGTTTTAATTTATATCAAGACCAAATGTGAAAAACAAATGTTAAGTGGAGACCACCTAAACAGAGTATACTAGGTAGAGTGCTAAAGTTCTAACATTAGAGTGGTTTGGACTTTGGATTACCGATTTACAAAATTGATTTTGAAATGAAATGATTTATATTTGAATTTATTATTCTAAAAGTAATATAGTATAATTTTTTAATCTAACACAACTACCTAAAGTTGCTTTAATTCAAAAAAACAATTTTGGATCCATGATCAATTTTTCAATGTGAGACCAACCATACGAATCCTTATTTAAGTGGAGACCATTAGTTAGCATTTTAACGTGATTGTATAACCTAATCCAAACACACAAAAGATTTTATAGTTTGGGTGTGGCATGTCAAGATTTTGGGCCTAACACAATCATAAGGTCCACAACATAATAATTTAGCTTACTGTTTTTTGTGTACCTACTCTTATGATTTATGAATGCCAATACATATAATTCATTTATTAAAGTATTTTTTAATTTGACTCTCTGGTTCTTTCAGAGATGTCAGACCAGAACTTTGTTGATGAAGAAGTGAAAGGCAAAAAGCAAAATAAAAAAAGCAAGGTGAAACGACAGAGATCTTGGATAAGTGATGCACAAAGCAATGATCAGGTAATATTTTATTTTATATCATAAGTTTTTGTTGCCAGGGATCTCAGAATTTCATGTGCGTGGTTGGAACTGAGTTATGACCATTTCAAATTCCTGTTTCAGATGGTCCCCAACAGAAAATCTTCTTCTGGTGGAGATTTTACCAAGAATTCTGTTTCTGCTGCTTAGAATAGAGTGAAACACTATTTTGTTTTCTTGCAAGATTTAGAGTTGGTCACGTTAGTCTCTCAAATATGAAATTTTCTATTTTCGTTCCTAAAAATTAAAAATGTCGGTTAATCCTAAACTTATATTGATTGATTTTTTTCTTTTCATTTTTCTACCAGGGAATTTTTTTAGCAATGTTCTTCTTAGCAAATAGTTTTGAATACACTTTTTATTATTATTTAAATTTTATTGAAAATTATAAAATTTTATGGGTCTCAGTTCTTATTTAATGGTCTCTCCCGTGATTTTGTATTTTTTAACCAATTTTGGTCAATAACAAAAAGAAGTGATAAAGAAAATATGTTACTAGCATTTTTCTTGATTTTGATCTTTTAAGACTAATGTGACTGGTCTCAAAATTTTCAGGGAACAAAATAATATTTACTCACTTAGAATACGAGGGATTGTCAGAAGTGTGATTCGCTGTAACTTTTTATGGATGACACATTCTTACTTAGCCTCAGACTCACAAGGGAACTGGCTGAAAATTGCACATGCCAATATTGTACCCGGAATTTTAAGATACAATGTTTTTTTTATGTATACCCATGTTTGGGGTTTTGTAGAGTTGTTGGCTATCACAAAAATTTCTGGGTGCAATTGATTTTAGCTCGTCTTAATGATGATGATGATATGTGTACATACATGAAAGCTTTTTTTGTGAATTTTATGAATTGGAAACTAATTTGAGTCATTTTCCATTCTTTTATTCCAATGCTAGTTGGGTCCACTAAAACTGTTTGCCTTTAAAGAAAATCTAAATGAGTGCAATTAGTCTCCAAGTAATGAATCCGAATCTATTATTTATATAGAAACGTGTAATTCATATACTAATTTTTATATTTTTATTCAACTAATTACTTATTTTATCACATTTTTGTATGCTTTTTTCTTTTTAAGTATAAAAAATTGTTCTAATTTATTTACATATTGATTTTAAATATATCCCTGGTAATACGTTTCAGTAAAAAAGAATTATAATTCTAGATAAATTTTACTTGCAATATTAAGAATTTAATTGTCATTCAATAAATAAAAAGTTTTAACGAGTTATCATTTTTAATTTTATATGCTTCATGTTTATGAATGTACTTGTTTTTTTATTTAATGGAATTCAACTTATAGCATTTCAAAATAAATAATGTCAAAGATTCAACTAGGAATATGTAAATGATAGTTGGACTAGCTTGAGCTTGAGCTAGTGCTTCCCTAGTTAGGCTATGTGCTGCACTATTAGTTTGTCTCTTACCAAAACATAATGAATAGTTTGGATGTTGCAAGAGACTATATCTCTGCACTGGCTAGTGATAGAGCCAAATTCAGAGATGTCTAAGATGTTCCTCACGATTCTGTCAACCACCAACTTACAATTGGATTCGAACACTACATGGGTCATGTCCATTTCAGAAGCCCATAGCACAGCTTGCAAGAGGCCCAATGCTTTTCCTTAAGACACAGGGATGCAAGGAGATATCCAGGATGTTCTAGCTGCCACAAAGGTTCCAAAATCATCCCAAAAACAGTAAGCCATACCAGTTTTGTGATCCTGAGGTTGCATCAACATTACACTTAAAGTACCCAGCAATGCAAAGGTTGGGGAGATATGTGAGGTTCCGAGGAATTAACCACACTTCTGGCAGCAATCCAATCAAGAAGGAAATGTTTAGCATAATGAAACATTCCTTGAGAAGTTTGATGCTTTTATACCTTCCCAAAGAGTCTCGTATTGATTCCAATCAGTTAGGCTTTTAAGAATTGAACTTTTGTATTGATTCCACATCAGAAGCACTACGAAGGTCCTCCAATACTTTTTTACATCTATGAATATGGTCCCTGAACCTTGATCTCACTTTCCTGCCCCAAGTCTCCATATCACAGACGCACCATTCAATTTTGTCAAATTATCTTTACCTTGGTTGTTTGCCCAACTTGATTCGACAATGTTTATGAATGTACTTAGTGACAGAAAAAAAAAAAAAAAAAAGAAACACATCGAAGATGTTTGAACAAAGAAATGAATGACAAAAAACAAATATTGAATGTTTGGCTTTAATTTTACCCTCATGAAATTGAAAGCTGCTCGTTATAACTTCTACATCTTTAGTAAAATTGACGTGAAAAATATAAGCTTATAATGTCTTTTATGTGAATCTAAACACAAATATGTTTATATTCATAATTAACAGCATGTTCGAAAACATGTTATGGAGTCACTAAATCACATTTATTTTGCAAGATATATAAAGGCTAGCTACAATAGAAAGCTTCCATCTGGACATGATGAGAAAATGTGTTGCATGATCAAACATGCAGCAAACGCTTCAATATGTGGCGTTAGTTAACAAATCAACTTCCATAGTTGTTAATTTATTGTTACAAGTTGGGCCTTAAGAAGACTTAACCTAAATGAATTTGGTTAAAAAAATAAGGTTTAATACTTATTGAAATCAAGATTTGTTTTAAATACAATTTTGTACATTATAACGAGTTCAAGAATATTTCATTATACTTCATATTAGACCACCAAATGGAGTAACATAAAATTTAAGAATGCCTAATTTATTTTTGTCCTAAACCATAGGCTATAGGTGTCTCCTAACTTATCAGCTCAAAGAAATTTTACATACGAAAAGAATTTAATATTAGGTCTCCCACTAAATAAATCATTCTTCTGCATGTGAACATAGAAATTTATACCACTGTGTTAACCCTATTGGTTAAGAATGTCTAATCCTTTCTTAAAATGTGTATTTCCCCTTGAGAAATATATGTTACATCTCACTTACAACATATGATCTAAAGTGTTTCTTAACCGCGAACATCTCTCCTACTTACGTTTATAAATATCAATGTCATTCTTTTTCTAAAGTATGCATTCTAATCCGTATTACTATTATTATTGCAACCAAACTATAATCATTGATATGCTATTTTTTATATCAATGGTTCTATTTATTTTATGAGTTTGATACTTTGATTACTAATTTTGCATTGATAAGGTGTATACTTATTCTTCGAATAAGTGAATCATTTCCTATATATATAGCAGTTGGGAGTGAGAGACTAATCTTTGAAAGTGTAAAACATAATTCAAATAGGTTTTATTTTTCATAATAGAACCTTTTCCGTACACATATATAGTTTTGAATGGAATTCTTGCGAGTTTTGGCTTGCCTATTGGTTTTGAACAGAGTTGTGAAGTTGTCAGAGCAAGGATGATCTTATATATTGTATCTAAGGCTACGACTGGTTGCACGTGAAAATTATGCAAACATTAGTCTTACATGTTGACAACAATTTGTTTCGGATGATCTTTAGAGCAGATAAGGTTACAACTGTGATCACAAAAAGCCCAACAACCTTATTGTTCTCTACTTGCAAGTGTAAATTAATGAACAGATATCTGACTTTGTACAAGTATAAAAATGAATATAATATTACCCAGAAAATTTAAATGTGAATTCTTTCAGTCTCAGATTTTTTAATCATCCTCAAGTTTCAACCATTGACATTGCGATGCGATACTTCAGATATTGAGTTTATTAATCTACTTAGTTATACTTTACGAATAAACAAAATAAATGTAAATGAAAATAGAGTGGCACGAGACAATTCCACTGTTGTGTTGGGGGTGTATTTTTTATCTGTCGCTCCTGGTGTGTTAGGAAACGTGATCTCAGATGAGAGGAAGGAAGAAAAACTGAGAGAAACTGAAAATTTTCTATTAGATTGATTACAAGATGATTACATTAGCACTTATTTATATAGGCTCACTACTAATCACAAACTTATTTATGGCAATTACAAGATGATTACATTAGCACTTATGTATATAGGCTCACTGCTAATCACAAACTACCTCTAATACTCTGGAATTTCTGAAAGCTGTTTGAGGCATAGAATCCCTGTTTAGAGACTGAAAGTTTGATTTGTAGTTAGAATCAGTGTTACTTCAACAATAGTTAAATGCTCCTAGTGTTAATTTTTATTAACATATCTAAGTAATATTACTGGGAGAAACATTCTATTTTAAATACAAGTTTAAATTATAATCTCACTTCTCAATAAAATCAAATTTAAAAGCTATAAAATTGAGTTAGCAAAATCCACATAACCCATTATGTTTTTGCGCACAGCTAACATAAAGATATATGGCTTATTTGTTTTCTATTTTTTAAAACCATTTTCTGTTTATTTATATAAAAAAAAAACTTGTTTAATAAGATTAGGATCTGATAGGGGTAATTTTTAGTTATAAGTTTTAAATTTAAAACAACAACCAATTTTTAATTTTTTGTTGTTTTCTATTTTAATATTTTAAATTTAACTCATTTAAAAAGTTTTCTATCTTATTAGTTTAAGGGATATTTGTGTGATGGTGATGTCAACTGACAATGCTAATGCCAATAGTAGTGATTGATGGTGATGGTGGTGGTACTAGTATTGTTGGCGGCAGACAGTGGTATGGCAATATCATGCCGTAATGATAGTGACGATGGTGATAAT
Organism: Glycine tomentella; assembly: GCA_007407185.1. Classification (NCBI taxonomy): domain Eukaryota; kingdom Viridiplantae; phylum Streptophyta; class Magnoliopsida; order Fabales; family Fabaceae; genus Glycine; species Glycine tomentella. The sequence goes on along the minus strand of PYAF01006013.1, from coordinate 1,295,127 downwards.
GATGAGTATTATAATGGTGGCAACCAAAAATAACATTGTCAAATATAGGGAGTATATGTCTTTTTAAAACTAAAAATTAAGTTCACACATTTTTTTTTCTTAGGTCCTGCTTAGGGTGGTTGCAAATTTTTTATTTTCGATTTTCAAATGTAATTTTAAAACATAATAGGTTCGACAAAAATGAAGCTAAATTGTTTTTTAATTAGATTTCAAAATAGTTTTATATTCATTATCAAAATCATGAAAAAAAATTGGAAATTTGATTTTAAGTTTTAAAAACACATTCTAAATGCCATAAGCATACCTCCGCCATCGCCGCCACCACCACCGCCACCACTATCACCTCCACCATTTCACCACCACCGCCTTTGCCATTGCCACCACCACTGGACACCTTTGTTGCCTCCACCACCAATCCACCACCATAACTACCATTATGTCGTTATCATTGTTATTGTTGTTGTCGTTATCACTATTCCACCTACTATCGTTGTTGACTTGTCGTTGCCACCACTATCATTTTACCACTATTATTGTCACTATCACCGTCAACGCCAAGGTCACTGCCACCATACATCGTTGCCACCACCACCACCATTTTGTCGTTGTCACCATCATTGTCACTAGTCCACTGTATCGCCATCCATTTAAAAACTAAATCTGTCACCATTTGTCGCTACTACCATCACCATTGTCATTCCACCACCACCACTACTATTCCACCCCACCATCGTCATAACCATCGCCACCATCCACTGGCACCACCATTATCGCCACTATCATCTCTGTCACCATTCTCACCCTACTATTTTGTCCACCATCATTATTTCAAAATAGAGCAAGATAAGAAAAAATGATTGACTAATTTTATTTATCTTCAATTTGTAACATTTTTTTAAAACTAAAAATAAAGAATAAATCAAAACTCAATTAAAATTGGTTTAAATTTTAAAAAATTTCAAAACTAAAAATGAGAATCACCCTGAATAAGGCCTTAGTTTTAAAGATGAATGTAAAAGTATTTGACATTGAGTTAAAAATTACTTCAACCGCATATTTGTAAAACACATTTTATTTTAAAAATTGCATTAGAAAAGAAAAATAAAAAATCACAACCACTTCAAACTGGTCCTTAGATTTTAAAAAATGTTTTTAAAAATAATATTTACTTTTTAGATTTTAAAATGAAAAAGATCAGAACATCACTAAACTGTTTTGGATTTTTACTCAATTTTGGATTTTCAATCATTGTTGTGTCTCATCTTACCCCTCTCTTATTTTCTAAAAATTAGTAATGTTTTATGAAAAAATTTTAAAATAAAAATACAATCAAACACATCATTTATTTTTTTACAATATCAATCGCATCCTTATTAATTATCTGATTTTGGTTATTCACAATTGAATCATGAAATTAAAGAAAAAATGTAAAAGAGCATTAGAGTATGCAACCTAAATATTCTCTGACATACTTGTGGGATTCAATACGGTGAAATTACTTATGGAAGAAAGACCTTACTCCGATGAGTTTGAAATTTTGATAAGTAGATAAAATGAAAAGAACATAGCCATTTGCTGTTTGCAATTTGGATATGACCAGTGCCCACCACCTCTCCTCCAAACACTTGTCTCTGTTTGCGTAAGGACGGTGTTTGTGATTAAATGTAAATTCATTGTCTTTTGCTAAATTGTTTAACTTTAGTTGCTGATTTTATAAATCCTCCACTCATGATTAGTAACTTTTGAAACGTTATTCACTTTATTTTTGTCTTTAACGTATATATGCAGAAATGTGATTAAAAAGAATTCAAATGAATAATGCTCTGTAATATCAGAACTAAAAGTGAGGATTTATAAAATCATAGAGTTGAAACAAATGAGAGCCTATACCCTATGTTAATCGGTCAATTTAGGGTATGCTTTTGTATCAGCATGCAACAATTAATTCAAAGTGATAAAAGAAGCTAAGAACTTATGGCTGCTTGGCTTGGACTCTAGCTGTCATTTTTGGATTCAAGTTGTAAAGCACACATACCATGCCTTTTATTCTATTCTTTGCATAAAAGCAGCCGCAAAAACGCTTCAAGAAGATAAGAAAGTTTACAAGAGTGGATGTAAAATAATGATTAGCGTCTTCATATGAGAGCTCATTGTCTTGGTTTTTCGTTTTTAATATCAGGTAGGAATTATACTAAAGTTGCATGTGACCGTCCAAAAGAAATTAAATACACCTTGACTCTAACGTTATCTTAATTTTGGATGAATCCTGAGTATCTTTCAGCCGAGAATGCCGAAGATTAATTCCTTAAGGTATGGAGATCCAACTTCATCTTAATTGTTTATATTTTTAGGAGAAAAAAAATTAAGAAAAAAAAAAGATTTTATGATTATTAGAAGTGGTCCAAATAGTGAGTTGTTATTTTGGTGGTCATTGAACACAGTTGAACATTTATTAATACTTACAAAGATTATAATGCTTAAGTCAGAAATTATTTCAACAAAGGAATAATATATAAGAATATGAAGAATGTAATTAACTTTGAGAAGAGTCATGATATTTATAAGTGATGGTCACGAATAATGTGGCTGTTACCAACACACATGGATGGTAAAAGGCGGGGAGTCCTTAGATATTTGCAAACCTTTCTACAATAAAGGATTATATGGTTGATCTTGATATTTCTCTAAGTATAGGATGATGATGTGAGATAAGTGTATGATGATGTGATCATAGGGCTCAATTTTTTTTTTAACAAATGTTAATTAATTGTTAGTTTTTGTTAATAGATTGGGAGACTTCAAATTCACGACTCTTTTTTCTTTCTTTTTTCTTCACCACCAATTTAACTTTATTTATCTAGGGTACAAATTGTAAATAAACAGGTAAAGTGATTTGAAACTTAGTTAATAATATTAATTAAATGTGATTAGATTAACCTAAAATGTCTTCATGAGAAAGGAATTATTAGATGAATCAAAGTTGTCATGAGATATCTCAATCTAGGGTCTAGGTCATCTTAGACAAACCCTAAAGACATTTAATAGCCTAAGATTGTGTAATTATTCTATCACTAAATTGGACGTGTATTGGCACAATGAAATTTTTGTATTGGAATCATGCCCTTAGAATTTAACCTCTCTAATACTCTATCGAAACACATGCAATTCTTCAAATCTAAACATAGGTCTCCTAAACAAAAGGTTTAGACTTGAGAATAGAAAATGAGATAATTTGATGCTGAAGTTCACTAGTTACAACCTTGTGACCGACATGGGCTATAATAATTAATAAAAAGTGATAAGGGGGCCCATTTTGACCAGTACCACAACCACGCAATTCTCACGTAAGGATAGAGTGGTGTAAAATATAAAAATGTCCTTCAATTTATCTCAATCTCAATTCTCAACTATTGGTGGCAGCCATGGTAATGTCGTGTTCTTCTTCTTCCTCTTCTTTTTTATTTTATGGGATTCAATCAATAATTTATGAACTTTACAAGATGCCTCCTTCCAGCTGGAAAAAATGGTGATGTGTGATAATTTAGAAGAGAGATGTGGTTCCTGGCATATACTACATCCTTTATCACAAGCAGTTGGGTCCCTTGATTTATCTACCTTCTTTTTTGATTTGGAAAAAAAAAATATTAGGGTCTTTTCTGATGGTCTATAAACCACAACACAATCTTTACAATCATGAAGTATATCTTTCTCATCTTACTAATTGGTGGAATATGATGATGATCTATTTAATACAGAAATCAGATACGACACGAACATAAACACTCCGCACAACTAATATCTGAAATACAAGATACGGAAATATCACATACAGACAAAGAGAAAAACTTTAAATTAAGAAATGAAATATAAGTAATATATAGTAAAATATTTAAATTGATTATGTATTTATGTTTGTAAACCAATCTTCTTTATTTTTTAAAGTGTTTGAGTTGTATAAAGATGCAAAGTCAAGTATCTAAATCAACAAAAAAAAAAAAAAAATTTAATTGAACACCTAATAAAAAGTATCATATTAGTGTCAAATAAATGTCAAAATATGTTGACGTAAGAAATGTGTTTGACACGACGATACTTTAAACAAGAGTTGTTTGTGCTTCATTGATGATACTTCACTTCCAAGCTCTACCTAATGCTTGTTAAGTTGATTACTTCACAATTACAAAATCATTCACCAAAACAATAATAATAAATATAAAACAAAACACACATCTCAAAGGTACAAGATGATTGAGTCTGTCCCGGGATTTTGTCATTTTCATTCCTTTATTGTTTTTTTAACAAACATTCCTTTATTTTCTTTTGATGATGCTAGATTTATCATTCCCCTTTTGCCAAACAGTTAACAGATAGCTCGTTTTACATAATAAAAAACTTAAATAATTTTAATGTTTCAAATTTAATTTTTATGCACTATCAATATCAACTTTTCTATACTATCAATAGATCATAATTCATCATGTAAGTGATTAAAGTGAAATTAGACTCATATTCTCTAAATAAAGTTTTGAATTCATGTCTTATAAATTAATAAAAATGGTATTGAAAGTGAAAACTCCACTAAAGATAGTCTACCAATTATTTTGATAAATATTAGTTATAAGTAAAGTAATCTATAGGTAATTCGCACCAGCATGACTATTCAAAAAATCAATCATAATTCATGATTTGTTTGACTATTAAGATAGTAATAGTAAAAGTTCACAAACTTAATTTAAATCATGTCATTTATGTATAATATATTATAGAAAATTTATTGATCTACTCTCAAATCAAAACGAAAAGTTTTGGAGAAAAAAAGGAAAAGAAAATTGCTTCATTCTAGGGTAGCCAAGGAGGACAAACATCAAATCTTAGTGAGACTTTAGAAGAATAATATTTTGAAGACATTTTAGTTAATGTTTCACAACCCTATATACAAGTTCATGAAATGTAATGTCTGTGTCCAGATGAACCGTTTCATGCAGACAGAATGAATGAAGGATCGATCCTCGAGTACACTAACTTTAAGTAACAATCTCTCACAATCTTTCAAGACAACGGGGCATATATAGTACAACATTCGTCGCGTTTTACTTCACGTTCCGTCTCCCAGTCACAAGCTATCTGTTATAGGACGGAACATGCCAACACATGTTGCCTCCTTTGCTGCCACCATCAATGAACACACTAAGTGTAAGTATATCTATGATTTCAACTTTCAAGATTGTAATCCATTCTGTTTCTTGATTTCTCAAATGCCTAAATGTAGGCCAAATCTGTAGCTAACAACTTTCGATGCTGTAGAATCAAATTAATCGATAACACGACAAAGATAAAGAACAATCATACTCACATACAAACACATATTAAATAGTTGCATCTGTACAATTTTTATTGTTTAGTTGTAATTTAGTTTATATTCCGTTTTATATATTCATATTGTGATTATTTTATTTGTATATCATTTCAGAATATTAATTTTTTTAAAAAAAATATGATTTGATTTAAAATTAAATTATATGCTTGAAAAAGGAAATTTAAATAGATAAAATTCAAACATAAATTAAAAGCCATTAAAAAATAAAAAAACAAAATTATTTTATTAAATAAACTATTTGGAAAGAGTAAAATGGCCAGTTTATGTACAAATTTAAATTTAAAATTAATTTAATCCTATCATTTCCAATATATTTTGTGGTTTATATGATAAAATAAGAATTGAAATAGAATACACTAAAGATTTTTTTTATATTATCATTCAATTCAATTATGAAGTTCATATTAGCTAAAATTAACTAACTGCAATTTCTTGGCTCATAATCCCTTAAATGAATTAGAAACACAAAGATTAAGTCAAATATTATTAAGTTTAGAAATTAACAAAACTCTTGCATTAGGAAGTTCTATGTCTAAGCTCTCCACAATACAAGTTAATTAATCAAGCTGATTTCCACTTGTATTTACAAGTTTTCTCATTTTAAACACATTTTGTAATCATCCAACTGATGATCAAACAATAGCACACATTAAGCAAACAGAGGATTACTCAAGAGTGCATCATCAATATAATGCATTTGACAAATGTTTGCTCTCTCTCTTCCACATTAGTTTGCCGGTGAACAAATGCATTGTATACGTGCACGCAAGGTTGAGATATCAGCAATAGAAATGTGTTAAGTGTGCGCGCTAACAACATTTTCGAGATTGTCACCCAGACACCTCACACTTCTGTTTATATAATTATATACAATTAAAGACCAGAAATTAGTAAATATATGCAGAATTTCTTTTTGCAAGATATTATTATATACATAGGATTTAAGTGTATGAAATATAGCTATAATTCTTTCTATCTTTTAAATAGTATACATCAATTGCCAACGCACATTGAACTTTTGGAAGAGGATTTATGTTCAATTTTCATATAACACATTTTTGGAGGAATATGAAAAACTTTAAATATAATAAATCTCGATTAATTCCATAATTGATCCAAAATTAGAGATACCTTGAGTAATACTAGGGAGGGGAATCAAGTATCTCAATTACATAGGTTACCAAAATAAATAATCTTTCTATCTTTATTAGTAGTATAATTTTAGGCTTAAATAAGAATTTAGTTCCTATATATAGAATATCCTATTTTTTGGTTTAGTGCTTTAAATTTTTTAGTCCTTAGTAAAAGAAATTTGTTTTAATCCTTGTTATCAAATAATAATATTAATTAATGACATAATAATGATTTGACAAACCATTGGCTTACTACGTAACAAGGAGTCTATCAGTGTTTTTTTTATAAACTGTGTTTTTAATGAAACCATCAGTCTGATGCCACTAAACATAATTTGTACGTAGTGTGAATTTATATTTCTTAAAATATATTATGTGCAATCAATAAAATAAATCAAATTTTTATTTAGAGAGTAACAATTTTGATAAAAATCTAGATGCTAGGGGCTAATTTGAAGGGAATCCGATCCTTTTGATGCTCCAAATTATATTTATATATGTGTGCAATAATTTTAGATAATTATATTCACCTTTTTATGCGTGGTAATATAATTTTGTATTAAATTTTAGCTTTATTCTTATTAAACAAATCTCTAATGAGACTCATTAAATAAAAAGTGTATTTCCTATGTCTCATTGTAATTGTTGTGTAAAAAAAAATTATCTCAAATGAATTATTATTTTAATTTTTCAATATAATATTAATTAACTTTTTAACTTATATATATTTCCTATATATTAATGATACACTACAAAATCTAAAAATGAATTAATGGTGATATATGATTAATTTTGTAAAATCATTAATCTCTTTTATTTATTTATTATTACTTTTTTGGTTCGTGTAAAACAACCTAGGATAATAATTATTTTTAGATGAAGAGAGTATTTAAAAAAGTGTTAGAGAATTATTAGATAAAAAGTAGGACCACACAAATTTGTGATTTCCAATTAACTCAAGCTAATAATAAAGTGTATTTAAAAGAGTGTTAGAGATCATTTCCATAAAAAAAAGTGTTAGAAAAATATATTGTTGGCTAATATTTCTCTTTAAACATTTTATAATAATTCAATTAACTTATTATTCTATTTTACTTATTTATTTATATAAATAGAGTTTAAAATAATTTAATTAATTTTTATTAGAAAAATAATTAAATTAATTACAATTTTGAATAGAATAATGTTTTTAATGTTGTAATTGAGAATTTTGCATAAATATATACACCAAATCCTAATTAAGTTTAATCCTTTTTTTTCAGGTGAAATGCAAATATATATTATTTAACCTAGGAAGAAACACAAGCTGAATATGCTTGGAGAGCGCTACATCAAAAACTTGAAACTGTATTAGAGAATACATCTCATGATCTGTTATTATATCGATCAACAACTTGATTTGTCTCTCTGAAAAATGCATCCAAGTGACACTCCCTTCACATTTATTAATATTTATTATGAATGCCTTTAGTACACTAAAGAGAAGCAGAGTGAGATAGACTATATCCTTGTTTATGAGTTATCCATTAAGAGAGATCTGATGGATATATAAGCATATACTGTCATGTTTAATATTAATGTGTCAAACAAGCTCATATTTAATTATGCCCTATCGGAATTGTTTTAGTCCAGTTTCATAAAGATAAAACTTAAGCATTGGTGAAAAGATTGAATGTTTAGTTTCGATTCCATCTGTATGTAGAGAGATGAGTTGGTATTGTTTGAAGATATATATATCTTGTTATCAATATCGTGCTTTGCTCTCTCTATTTGTACAATCTCATGATCAACATCATTGAAAGAATTTAAATTTTGTTCTTTAACACCAGTCCACCAAGATCATCATTTGTTTTTAAGACTGCCGCATCATGTATTTATAATGCTCCATAAAGTGAAATACAATCCCAGAAGCTTCTGATCAGTTGAGTTTACTGTATTTATAATATTCTTTATGGGGTCTCACTCTTGATAATTATGCATGGATTCTACCAACTCATATTATACAAAAGAGATATGAAAACGACTTTTTTAATTATTTGCCTTAATTCAAATAAACTAAATGTGACAGTCCAAAACTATTAACTTAATTGTGAAAAAATAGAAAGCATTTTACAAACAATATTTTTTATAAAAAAAAAAAAAACTAAGGCTTTTGATATTAGTAGAGAAGATTTTGTATAAGATAAAAAAAAATGATGTACAAAGACAACAACGAGGATCAACCATAAGTTTTCATACATCTACTCTAACTTCTCACCACTTGCCCGACCTTAGTGACATATTATATTTGTAGTGAGGTAAACAAAAACGACATTGGTTATATTATTAATTAACTGTGTTAATGATAAAAATAAAATTTATAATTTTTCATATAAAAACTAAAAATAGAGATTGGAAAAACAGAGTCTATTGGATTCTAATCCTTATTTAATATTTTTTTTTTGTTTTTATGTGAATGCAAATATATTATAGGCGTATGTCTTAGAACAATATATCAAATTAATATCTTAGGATCTACAACATGCTCTATTATGAAGGATTAAAATAAATATCTAGATTTTTGGTCATTAATCACCTTACTATAGAAGACTTGCCGTAATAAAAGTCACAAATAAAGAGAGCTTATGGTTTTATTATTCTTTCTCAATTGAAATTTTAGATTTATCAATGGAACATTCGTCACTTTTTAGATGGAGAGAAAAGAGAGTATAACGAGGCTAGGCTTGGTCTATTGAGAATCATAATTAGAAATCCTTATTAAAATATATATATATATATATATATATATATATATATATATATATATATATCCGCTATCAAAGATATCATTAAATGCACAAGATGTGCTTGAAAATTACAAGGAAAGGATCAGAAAACAGATCCAAAAGTCTGAGAATACAAAAGCCAAGCAAAACAGATGCAGTTAAACATAAAATCATGCAGTTGCATCTTGGCCCATACCACAACAAATTAATGGCATATGAAAAGATTCAAGAGCAAGTGTAGTAAAAATCCTTATTAATTTGACTATTATATAAAAGTGGGACAATAAAGGTATTCATATAGGAAGTTCATGTCACATCATTTTGGTAGTCTAACAAATTCATTTAATTAAATACTTAAAAATAAATCAATTAAATATGAATAATCGATATAATTGTTTAAACTATCTATCACATGATTCAACTAATACAAATTCCAGCATAATCAAGATTCTCAAATTCAAACCATGAATATTTCATTATATTAAATATTTTATAAGAAAACTTTTTCTCTTATTATCCAATTTGATGAGCAACATTGACAATAACAGAAAAACATATTCTCTACAAAGGAAATACATAATATATGTAGACATTGTATTATAAATAGTTTGACATTATACTTATAATAAGCAGTTTAACATCGTCAAATTTTTTTATAGTATATGTAGCCATTGATTAATGAATCTTAAGGGAAATGTTATTGCAAAAAGAGTGATAGGTCCCAAGTACGAAATTTCTCCATTAGTTGAAGCATATGCATGCAAGTGATGGAACACCTTTTCTTCTTTTGAACATATCATATTCGATGAAACATACCATAACGAGCACTGGGCACCATAGCCAAATTAGTGCCAGTACGTGCAAGGTGGATTGTCACCACGCGTTCATCAGTAGATGCGAGAACGAGACAGGTGCCCTTTGTAATTAATACCTCCGTATCTCCATAGATTACCTTGTCACGTTGAGCCTTGTGTAACCATTCACCCTTTAACACGTTCAAAGTTCAAACCAAGAGAAAAGAAGAGAAATCTAAAGCCGACACCTATAAATCACACGTACCTACTGCATCAACATCACCATCAGCATTCAGCCATGCATGATTGTTCACGTTGAAGGAATGCCATACCAAGAAATGTATATTAACCTTATCATAGTTAAATTTTATTTATGGATTTAAAATATTTTCCTAAAATTTACATGAATTTATTTTTGAATTAAAAATACCAGCATTTGCACTGATGATTCTCAATTATTGAGTGACAACTTATCAAGTTTAATTATCTTTCCCAAAAATATAAGTAACTTTTTTTCAAGCTACTCCTAGTTTAACTCAAGTAATTTTTTTACTGGTCTCTCCAAGCTAATAACTCAAGTATTTTTTTTTTTTTTTACTACCAAGCCATTTTTGGTTATTACAAACCAACTGATTTGTTTAAGGTTCAAGAGTACATTGATTATCTTTATCGTCTTATAAAATCATATACAAATTGAGTTCATAGTTTAACTCTCAGGATGTACAAAGTGGTTTGAATCCTTTTCGAAAACTAAGAAAGCTTTTACAAGAGTTTGAATGCTTGAGAATGATTATTCATTGATGTCTCTAACTTTAGCACTTCAAAAATTTCTGGACTTGTGAAGGAAATAATCGTTATCTCAAGATAATCTTCTTCTTTTATCCATTGATTGTGTGTTGGTGAAGATGTTCGGTTAGGAAATAAAATGTTTGTCACAACTTGTCAAAGTATATTACTAAAGCACTTTTCGTATATTCCTTGACGAGTACTCCAAATCTAGCCTCAGAAAACAAATCACCTTTTGTACCTTCAAGTGTTGTTGTTTAATTTGCTTTTAGCATGCCTTGAGACTAAGTAACTTTATCTTTTGATTTTTCTCCTTCTTTTTTGTTCTTCGACCGATTCTATAAAGAACAAGAAACATTCTCTCCACAAATTAAAGATCAAACGATTATAGCATTAAACTAATCATAAATGCTATAGATTTAGTGTTTGTTTGTTATCGTCTAATGAATCGAACGTAAATTCAACACACTTTTGTCTGTTAAACTATTAAATGCAAACTTTGAAACTTAATATTTATTTACATCAAATCAAATAATTGTTAATTCTGATTCACGTTATGATCTAACACAATAAAATTATACTAAAATAATTATATATATATATATATATATATATATATATATTACTAGTGCACTTATCGTCTCATATATGAAAGAGGCTTTGTGGTTGATTGAAAATGTTAAGAAAAAATTCATTAATTTGATCAAAATATTAAAGTAAAATATAATCTAATTAGGTTTAATTAGTGTTTTAGTTGCTCAATTTGGTCTTTTGTATGTCTTTTAAATTTAAATTTGCATTTTAGTCCTTGAATTTTAAAAATTACTCTTTTTAATCTCTCTCATGAGTGAACACCAAATAGAGAATAATAAATTGATTATTTTGTGAAGATTTTAAAATTAAATTTTGAGGGTTAAAAATTGGCACAAATGCCAACTTATTATTCTCCCTTTGATGCACACTCATGGAAAAGACTATATAGAGTAATTTCCAAGGTCTTAGTAAAAAACAAAAAGAAGCAAATTTACATTTAAAGGACTAGAAGAAGCATAATTTCGAAATTGAGAGACTTAATTTAATTCAACTAATTAATATCTATTTGAATATAATACTAAATTTGATTTATTTAATTAAAGTAAATTAGATTAGATTGAATGATTTGATTTTTATTAAATATTAATTTATTATTTTGTGATTGTTATTTAATATTTTTAAATAGCACAATTTTACTTAATTATTTTTCCCTTTATTTTAATTGTTTCACATTTTTTCTTCGTAGTCACAACAATGATTAGTTTGTTTAACATATTGTTCAATTGATTGCAAGGATCTAAGTTTAGTTGTTTTGATTTTGAAAATTTTTAACATCTAAGTATTTTAAAGGTTTCAAGAATTTTTAAAACCTTTAATAATTTATTAAAAAATATTTAATAATAAATTATCATTATGATAAATTTATTGACTTTTATTAATAATTACTTTTAAAAAATTATATTAAAATATTTTTTATCAATTGAAAATATATTTTTAAATAAGTTGATGATCCATAGAATTTAATCTCATAGTATATAAAATGATATTTTAAAGATGAATAAAAAGAAAGGTAAATAGTTATTTTTGTTGTTGAATGTGTATAGCGTTAATGAAAGAGCCTAGGTGATATATTCAATGACGAATTTGTCAATATTTTACACATTCAAAAATGAAAATGATTATTTATCCAAAATATAATTTAATCTTCATCTTTTCCTTTTTTTTAATCGTTGCAAATACAACATTACAATGAATACTTAAAAATAGGAAAACAAATATAAGTTAGAATAAACATAATAATAAGCATAATTTGTCTGTTGTTCTAAAATTTTTATTGTGACTACATTAGGTATTGACAAAATTAAGTTGGATCTCATCTTTTTTAAAGGATTAACTTAATAGTTGTGCATTTTTGTTTGAGTCTCATATGTTGAGTAAAGTAATGTCACATTAGAAATTTCAGAGCAATAGATAGATTATGTTTATTAATCAATATTGCGTTTATTATTATGTTTGATATAACCTTTGCTTACTTTCCTATTTTTTAAGTGTTTATTGTAATGTTATGCTTGTAATGATTAAAAAAGGGAAAGATGAAAATTAAATTATATTTTGGATAAATAGTCATTTTCATTCATGAATGTGTAGAACGCTGACAAATTCGTTCTTGAATGAGCTAGGTAAACTCTTTCATTAACTATAACAGACGGAAGTTAACGAATTGATAGATTTGTTGCACTTTTTTCACTTTTAATGACTAAAATTTGAATTTTCATCTTTTAGAAACAAATTTATCAACGCTCTACACATTTAAAAATGGAAATAACTTTTTATCCTAAAAAAAATTATGTTGTGAAGCGGATACTCCTATATATAAATTTGTACGACAACACTCATGTTATAGATTGACTTCTTATATTAGATTTCAAATTACGATAACACTTTGTAATTATACAAAATATTATAGTCTTGATTATATTTTAGACTCTGATTAGGGGTTACTTTTTATTAGTCTCCCGAAATAAAAATTTATATTTTTTAATCTCCTCAAATTCATAAGATATTTTTTAGTCCATCATATAAATTAAAAATTGGCTTAATTTTATCATTTGATTTTTATTATTTTATGAATTTTATCATTGAGGTTTCATTTTTATGAATTTTATCACTCAAATTTTTAATTTTTTGTACATTTTATCACCTCTTATGTGTCACAAAAAAGTTAAAGATAATATGAAATGACCATTTTATTACCAATCTAAAAATTTAGATAGTCAAATTTGTAAAATGTTGAAAGTTGAATGATAAAATTCTTTAAGAAAAAATTGAATAGTTAAATTCACAAAATTATGTAAGTTAAGTGATAAAATTTATGAAAGTAAAACTTGAGTGGTAAAATTTATAAAATAATAAAAGTTTGATAATAAAATTTACAATTAAACCTTAAAAATTTATATTTTTTCCTTCAAATTATGGTGGAGAAACTAAAAAGAGCATTTTTCAAATTTAGGAACTAGAAAATGTAATTTTTTATTCGAAGGAAGGATACAAAAATCTTTTAACTTGAGGGATTAAGAATATAATTAAGTTAATAATATTAAAAATATGTTTTATCTCTATATTTTTAATCAAATTTATTTTAGTTTTTATAGTTTCAATTTGATCCCTATATTTAAAACAAAATAGATAAATCTGATCCCTATTTGATTCTTCGGTTGTCAATCTGTTGAGATTAAATCCACCTATTTTTAAAATATAAAAATTAAATTAATTGATTTAAAATTATATAAACTAAAATTAATTTGACCAAAAATATATTAACCAAAACGTACTTTCCCCTTTAAAAAATGTAAAATGTGTGGGGACAGTTGCCCCCAAAACTCCACCAAGTAGATACGTCTCTGTTTTAAACGCTCTAACTATCATTTTCAAACTTCACTCAGAATCTTCAATTTATTTTCTAAAGTCGCAGGAAAAAAAAATAACCTTGATCCTAAGGAGAGTGTAACTTTCAAATATGATAGGGGTTCAAACTCTGGTTATGTTAATAGAGTAGTATTTGTATAAAGAGGAGTTGTCTCTAAGTAATATATTATTTTTTTGGGAATCAATCTTATGATTTGACTGGGGAGATATCTTGTTTTTAGGAAAAAAAAATATTTAAAAATGATAATAATTTAAACATTTTTAAAATTCAGAAAAATGTACCTATATACTTACTAATTAAGAATGTTTATTTCTAAAGTTTATAGTTGATTATATATTTACATAGATTATGTGTGAAACAATGATATCTGAATATCTAAAGCTTGCACAGGGATGACCAGAGAATCTGAGTGTGCAGCAGTGGAAATATACTTTTTTCTTCAAAGCACACATGGTGATAAAGGACCCTGCTCGAAGGAGCTCAAATAGCAACACGTTGCTTTGGTAGGGTTCACTTACAGGAAGCATGACTGATCAAGTACATATAAGATTATAATAATGTTTCTGAAGATGACAGAATTGGGTATCATTGGCTGTAAAGTTTGTCTGTTAGAATGAAGTAATGCTAAATTTTCTAAAACAATTTGTAGGTTCCGGTTAATTGAATTAATTTAGAAAATAATTAAAGAGCTTAAAAAAAGAATTAATGTAAAAAAATTTAAAAATAAATAAATAGGAATATGTTTATTAAATTAAAAGAATATAAAATATTATTGAACAGTTTATTATAACAGAAATATTTTTGGACTAATTACTATTTTGTTCATTTAATTAATTTTTGAGGTTCAATTTTTTCTCTTATTATTGTTGAAGGACTTAATCAAAATATTTTAAAAAATTATAATATTTAATTGAATCTTTTAATAATAAGAGGATGAAATTGAACTTTTAAAATAAATTAGAGGACTAAAATAGAAAATGAATATTTTTTAATATTATATACCCTTGATTATATTGTAGTTCAAAATATTGAACTCTTTTGAATAATGTCACTAACAAAATATTTGTATCAATCAAACTATAATTTTAAAAGCAATCTAATGCAAATATGCTCTATGAAATTACAATCCTATATTTTTAAAATTAATTTTGAAAAGAATTAAAGAGAACAAAATAATGGTTAATGGGAAAACGCCAAAAGGGTTAAATAAAACGTAAAATGTTTATTACATTAAAAATATTAAATAATTATTGAATTAATTTTTTCTTCAAATAAATAATGCTATAAATGTCACTTAATCAGCGTGGATATATATATATATATATATATATATATATATATATATATATATATATACATATACACTTAAACGTAAGTACAATGATTAACAAGATTAATTTAGAAAACAATAGAAAGAAAAGACACACGATATTTAGATAAAAAAAAAATCTTTTTTCCATAATGCAAGGAAATAGTAAGCTGGAAAAATAATAATCACATACATACATTTATCCCCATACACAAGGACGTGAGGAAAAACTTGCATGTATATCAATTTGGAAAACATTTAGCAGGTAGATAGATACACTTGATCTCTTTCGAGTACTAATTGGTTCAAAGAATATGGAATGGAAGTAGTATCTATAAGGAATAGTTAACCAATTAAGGTTGGTTATAAAATAAAATCAACGTTCTCTCACTTGGTTAACATATCTCATCATTTACATAATGAGAAATAAAATACATGAATCATGGCGATAGATCCTCTAATTTATGCGAGTATTATCTTCCATGTATCACATTGCATTATATTTGTCAATCCCATATAACTTAATGAATAAACACAACGTTTATTCTAGGTCCAAACTTTATTGATGTTTCTCAAAATTAATAACTTTAGATGTGCATAATCTGAATGAAAATATCACAATAGAGTTTTATCAAAACAATATCATTATGATCCTTAAATTTAAATGGTGGCATGCCCTTAGTTAAAGGATCAACAATAATTAATTTAGTGCTAATGTGCTCAACAACCACTGTATTATCTTTAGCACATTCTCTTATGTCTAGATACTTAATGTCGATGTCCTTGCTTCTACCACAACTTTTATTATTCTTAGCTATAGTCATATAAACAACATCTGAATTATCATAGTATTTCTTTAATGACTTAGAAATGGAATCCATAACTCTAAGTCCATAAATGAAACTCCTTATCCATACACCATGTAAATAGCCTCAAAACAAAAAACGAACTCAGCCTCCATAGCGGAAGTAGCAGTCAAGGTCTGCTTGACACTTCTCCAAGAGACAGCTCCGCTGGCTAGCATAAATATATATCCTGAAGTGTATTTTTTCAAATCAATGCAACCAGCGTAGTCTGAATCAGAGTAGCCAATTACTTCCAAATTGTCAATCCGTCTATAATAAGCATATAATCTTTAGTCCCTTGAAAGTATCTCATCACTTTCTTATGTGATCTAAAAAATCTTAATATAATTTAAAAATTAAAGTTGCTATGGCTAGACTTTAATCAATTAAATTATAAAGATCACAAAATGTCATCCACATAGAGAATAAGAAAACAGATTTTGCTCCCACTAACCTTCTGGTATATACATTGATACATAATATTTTCCACAAAACCAAATGAGGAAATAACATCATGAAACTTCAAATACCATTGACGGGAGGCCTGTTTCAACCCATATATAGATTTCTTAAGCTTACACACAAATTGCTCACTATTATTAGAGAAAAATCCTTCTGGTTGTTTCATATAAACCTCTTCCTCTAGATCTCCATTGAGAAATGTTGTTTTCACATCCATTTGTTGCAATTCTAAGTCAAAATGTGCAACGAATGCTAGGATGATATGGAGGGAATCTTTCTTCAACACAGGAGAAAATGTCTCCTTATAATCGATATCTTCCTTTTGATTAAATCCTTTGGCTACAAGTCTTGCTTTATATCCCTCAATGTTACCTGACGAGTCTTTCTTAGTTTTAAAAACCCATTTACAACCAATGGCCTTTGCACCATCAGGCAACTGAACAAGATCCCAGACTCCATTAAATGCCATAGAATTCATCTCATCTTTCATAGCATCATACCACAAGTTTGATTCCTTAGAACTCATGGCTTGTGAAAACGTTTCAGGATCATTTGCGGCTCCTATGTTATAGTTAGATTCTTGAAATACACAACATAATCACTAGGTATTGCTGATTTCCTTATTCTAGTAGATTTCCTTAATGTTATATCACGATTATCTTGATGAACTTGTTGCTCAATTGGTTGATCAACAATTTCTTGTTCCTTGTTAACAACTCGATCTACTAGATTAATATCAGCAACAGATTGTGGATTCTGAATGATTGGTTGTATAATAGTCAGTTGAACTAGGGGGGTATTTTGGATAACAACCAGACTTGCATTTGAAGTGGATGGTTGAGCAACTGAATGATCTTTCTCAGAAACAAAGTCTCTGTATTGATCGCTCCCACTAATCAAGTCATTCTCAAGAATTTAGCATTTCTTGATTCCACAGTCCTAGTGTTGTGAGATGGACACTAAAATCTATATCCCTTAGACTTTTCAGCATATCCAATGAAATACCCATTAATAGTCCTCGGGTCAAGCTTCTTTTCTTGTGGGTTATAAATTCTAACTTCAAACGGGCATCCCCAAACGTGTACATGTCGTAAACTCAATTTTCAACCTTTAAATAACTCAAATGGCATTTTGGAACAGCTTTAGTTGGAACTCGGTTTAATATGTACACTGCCTCTTAAGTGCCTCTTTCCACAAGAACTTAGGAAGCTTAGAACTACTGAGCATACTTCGCACCATATCCAATAATGTTAGGTTTCTTCTTTTTGCTACACCATTCTGATTCGGAGAACTAGGCATAGTGTATTGGGCAACAATCACATGCTCTTCAAGAAACCTCGCAAATAGACCAGGTGCTTGTCCATCTTCAGTGTATCTACCATAGTATTCTCCACCTCTATCCGATCTCACGATCTTAATTTGCTTACCGCATTATTTCTCTACCTCAGACTTAAATACCTTAAAGGCATCTAAGGCTTCATACTTATTATTAAGCATGTAGAGATACATGTATCGTGAATAATCATCTATAAAAGAGATTAAGTATTTCTGACCATATATGTCCATATCAGGACAACAGATATCTGTATGTATAATCTTTGATAATTTAGTACTCCTCTTGACACCCTTTTTAGACTTGTTTGTTTACTTTCCCTTAATGTAATTTATACAAGTCTCAAAATCAGTGAAATCTAAAGTACTAAGTACTCCATCATTCACTAATCTTTTAATTCTCTGAATGGAGATGTGTCCTAATATCCGGTGCCACAGCATAGAGGAATCCTCATTCATAACACATCGCTTAATGCCAACATTAACATGCATAGCGTCATAAGTGGTATCATTTTGCAAATTAATATAGAAAAGACCATCACATAAAATACCATTCCCTATGAGATCAGAATTATAAAACAAACTGAAAGATATCTCATAAAATGAAAAAGAATAACCAAACGGTACAAGTCTTGAAATTGAAATTAAATTCTTAGAAAAACTAGGAACATAAAAAGTATTTTCCAAATTCAAAATAAAACCACTTCTTAAAACTAAATTGTAGGTTCCAATGGCCTCCACAGGTGAACTCATCTTGCTGCCTGAATAGATGCACAGTTCACTGCCCACTGGTTCCTTAAGTTTTGCATACCCTGTAAGGTATTTGAAACATGGATTGTAGAACCAGAGTCAATCCACCATGTGTTATGATTTATGTTAATCATATTAGATTCATAACAGACTAAAGAGGTAGGCATATCTTTCTTTTCAAACCATTGTTTGAACTTAGAACATTCTTTCTTCATATGCCCTTTCTTTTTACAAAAAAAAACACCTGGATGATTTTTTCTTAATTCCAGTCTGGGGTGGTATTTTACCAGTTCCCTAGTTCTTATATTTTATCTTCTTGTCATTTTTCTCAATTGTCAGCAGAGAACTCTCTCCTTGTTCTAATTGCAACCTTCCTTCCTCTTGAACACACATGGTCATGAGCCTTTTAATAGACCATTTGTCCTTATGCGTGTTATAGGATATTTTGAAGGGACCATATGGTGTTGGGAGAGTGTTCAATATAAAATGGACAAGAAAAGTGTCAGATATATCCACCTCCAAAGTTTTCAATTTGGTCGCAATGTCCCTCATCTACATAATGTGCTCACGCACACCCCTTAGAGCAGTGAATTTCATTGATGAAAATCTCATGATTAGAGTACTGGCCAATGCTTTTCCTGAAGTCTCAATTTGCTCATCAATAGACTTTATGAGCATTTTGGCATTGTTATGCTTTTTCACTGAGCCCCTAATACCAGCAAAGATCTTTGTCTTAATGAACATGACATACAGACGGTTGGATCTTTCCCATTCAAAACGATCCATCTCATCTGGTTCACTGTTTTCAGTAATAGTTGGTGGTTCAGGTTTTATGATAGCTTCAACAATGTCCATATATTATAAATTCAGGAGAATTCTCTCCTTCCAAATTGGGTAATTGTCCTCTCTCAATTCAGGAACTTCAATAAAACTAACAGGTTAAATATATGATTATTCTTAAAATTTGAGGCAAAATAAATCATTATCATGCTTTACCAATGTAAAACATGCTCAAAGAATTATGAATTTAGTGACATAAAATTTGTCTGTGGACTAAAATTTTAATTCAATAAAATTCATATGAACTTAATGATAAAACATATCAGTTATATTTCCTAATCCCTGTGGGCAAATCAAGAACATAACTTAATATTTTTATCCTAATTAATCATACAAAAACATGATAAATAATCTTGTGATATGATATTTATCATATTACATACGACTAATTACAATTAATGTTATTTTCCTTATGTGATCTTGAGGCTCTGAATTTATAATTTAACTAACTAAGGGTGCTTTGGCCAAACCTTAATTAATTAAATTATAAAGATCACTAAACATTTATTTATTCATTATACATACTTTATGATAAAACTTCAAATTATATTTTCCATTCCCATGGATAACTCAATAATATAATTTAATATTTTATCTTTGATATTAATTTATAAAGCATAAGATGACAAAATAGCATTTCTTGTAGCATAAAAGCATTGAAAACAAGAACTTGCTTTTATTTTTCAGAGAAAAAGTACAAGAACATGCACGTTATCTTCATAATGTCAAAATCAAAAGGAATTGCGTTTTGAAACTTAATAAAACAACACAAACTTAAGTTGTTTTCAACATTAAGCAAAAGGATATAGAAACACACAAAATTGTCGTTTTAAAACTTAATAAAACAACACACACTTCATAAAATTTTACATCGTTTTTCATGGTTTAAAGTCTAGAATCATTCGAAAATTATTTTCTTTATGATTCTTAAAATCAAACTTTATTTTAAGACTTTAAATCAAAATATCCAGTAAAACCCAAAAAACTCAAAACGTAAAAACAAGGCAGAGGTTGAACCTTGCTCTGATACCAAATGTTAGAATTTTTATATATTTAATGATCCAATCATTTTCACAAACAATATTAGATCAATGCGTAATGAAATAGAATATAAATACCTCCAGCCATTGCTCCTTGTATTGGGTTGTAATACTGCAATGTAAAGTGATTTCTTGAGTCTTCCAAACTCTTCTCTCAATTTGCACTGGATGGTGTATATGCACTTTATATGTGTGTGAGTTTAGAGACCCAAGAAATTGAAGATACACACCTATATATAGACCTTTTCCATCAAAGATGTTTCTGTGTGTATGATTATGATGGGAAGTTAATAGCGGTTAACAGCGGTTGAGATAAGAGTAATCAACTATAGGAATAGTTATGACTATCCATACGAATAGTTATGATTATCCATAAGGAATAGTTAACCAATTAAGGTTGGTTACAAAATAAAACCAACAGTATCTGCATTGTATGTTACCATTGTCTAACACACCATTTTATTTTCTTAAAATCAGGCTTATTGACTTTATATTTAACACAGCCGTAACTCTATGCATTCTTTAGGTAAGAGTCATTTGAATACAGGCAAAGCTAGCTTGTATACTCTTTTATTTTTATTTTTTTCCTTTTTTTTCGACATTGTAAATGCAGTCCACTCTAACTACTCAATTTGCCTTCAAATTCGATTCTTGATTTCTCACAAATCTCCTCCTCCAAAGATAATTATGTTTGAGACACAATTAAATATTAAATGTGAATACTTTTTCAAACAAAAATTCAAATCATTCACTAAATTGTGAGATAATCACTTTTACTAAACTCAATCCCATTGGTATTCGATTTGATTAAACTTATGAGATTGATTTTCCTATGATTTGCTAGAGACTTCGACCCATGTTGAAAAGCAGAAATTGTTAGGTAGCCATTAAGGATGGGGAATTCGTCAATTTCAAACTATTTTTGACTTATTAGAATGAAATCCCACTGTTTAAAAATATTATAGTTTAAGAAAATCTTTAAAAACGTTTTTATTAAAGAATATTTTTTTAAAACACTTTCGTTAAAGAATATTTCCTGAAATTACTTTTATTTAAGATAATTATTATAATTTATATATATAGAAAATTATTTTTACTTGTTCATTTTCAAGAAAGATTCATATATAGTGATTATTCTGTTTGCTTGGAGAAATGTTGGAACAAAGTCAACAAAACATTATTAATCGTATAAAATGGCATGCTCAATGTGTAAAATCATATTTCGGTAAGTGCTATATTTTCATGGTTACTACACCAATGATTTAACGTTTTATTTAATAGTATAATATTTATTTATTTAATTAAATTGTTAATTAGTATAAACATTCGAATTTTATATATGATGCATTATATTAATACAATATAATTCTATTAATATAGGAAATAAATATATGTCATCAATATGTTAATAAAAATGTATTATATTATTAGTATATAGTATGTATGCTGATAATTTAATTTTTATTAAATAAAGATAATACTAATAAATACTTGACATTTTTTAATTAGTAAATAATACTTTCAGTAAAATTTCTTGATATGAAGGAATCTTGTTGTATTTTTTACATAATTAAAAAAAATTATTAAAAACTTAGTGCTTCACAATTTTTTTTTTGGTGTAGATCATGGCAATGAGGTATAAATTAACTTAAGACTTTATGCAAATTATCTAAATATTCTATCACTAGGTTGACTTTATAGTAGTGGTTTAGTTGATAATTAATGATATCTTTAGATTAAAGTTTGGGAAGTAATTTTGCAAATTTCAATGTACATTAGTAAATTTAAATACACCAAATGAAGAAAGAAAAATTGGGTTAGTTTGTTTAAACTTTAGAAATTTAACTTTTAAAGAACTAAATGACAGTTACCTCTTAAAAAGTAGAAAAGTATTTTTTTTTATAAAAAAAAGTTGTAACAGACACAAAAAACATAAAATGCTTATTTTGTAAAAAAGATACTTTTAAGAAATGAGTTTGGATAATCTCAAAAATCAATTTTACTCCTCAAAATTATGATGGTACCATGAAAAAATAAATATAATAGTTTGTTAAAGTACTTTGCCTTCACCATAAAAAGTTAATTAAATATTTCTCACCATTAATTTAATCCAAAACACTACAAAAGGATTTATTGTTGCTTCTAAAGTAAAAAAAAAAAAAAAAATATATATATATATATATATATATATATATATATATATATATATAT
>PYAF01006013.1:1187181-1271923 GCA_007407185.1 Glycine tomentella | reverse complement strand
GGGAAATTTATTATAAATAATTTTCAAAATAAAATCACAAAACATGTCCGAAGCCGTTTTACCAAATGCATTCTCTTCATAAGCCGTTTAATCAATACAAACAGAAAATTTCGCTTTCACTCGAAGTCTCTGGTTTTGTGATTTTTGTGGTGGAACAGTATTTTTTATCGACAAGGTTCTTTGAATTGATATCTTTTGTTGCATACTATTAAGATTAATTTATGGTCTTGACTTCGAGCTGACGTAGAGGATTCTAACTTGTCTTTTATTGGTGTGAGCATGGTGCATGTATCTCTTTAATTAAGATTATATATAGCTTTCATTTCCATATGTTTTATGTATAAGAGTTAGAATATTTCTTATATTCTGGTAATAAGATTAGTAAAATTTATTTACTCATGAAAAAACATTCCAGCGTTCGACAGGAACTATCTGGTCCATGTTTGAAAGGCTCAAACTCCCTCATTTGTCACTTAACAATTACTAAATATTTTATGGTAAATAATCATTTTTATTTTTGAATGTATAGATAGTTAACAAATTCGTCCCTAAAAGATGAAAATTTAAATTTTAGTTTTTAAAAATTAAAAAAATTTGACAAATTTATCAATATGCTATCATTGATAAAAGAGTGTATGTGATATAGAGGGACGAAAATGTCACAAAAATGATTGTCAACATAACTGTTAAATAGATTGAACCAAAATGTCAGTAAGTTTCTATTGGACTAATTTGTCAGACACAAAATTTCCTTTCATTTAAAAGTAAAATATAATTTAATTTTTACTTTTCCCTATTTCTTTTATCATTGTAAGCATAATGTTGATTAATAAACATAATTTATTTATGTTCTGAAATTTCTAATATGACACTATCTTATCCAAAATATGCATATTTGCGAAACCAGGTCTAATCATTGAATAAGTCTAGGTAATGGGTTAGTGGTCCAACCGATGAGTCATTAATTGGCTCAGTTTGACTCAATATATATTCAAAATTCAAAATTATATATATATCTATTATATATAAGTATATAACTAATATTATTTGAGTAAGAAAAGTTCGTCCATACTCCAAAATCCAACTTAAAAAAAAGCCAATTTTTTCTTTAAAATAAATTCAATTTAAAAAAAAATAGTCAGGTTGGACCGATTCAATCGGGATCCGGTAATCAATCCGGCTGGGTTAAACTGGGTCAAACCAGGTCAATTGCATAATCGGTCTGAAAGCATAACTGGCCCGGTTAGCCCATTGGATCCCGGTCCAACCGATTGGTCCAAACCGATGTTAATAACACTAAAAATATGAGACTCAAACAAAAATATATAATCATTAAGTTAATGCTATGTTTGGATTTTTCTAAAAAAATATATAGAACATTAAGTTATGCAAAAGAATTTTGACAGCGTTATTCAGATTTTAAACATACAACAAAGTACAAGTCCTATAATTTTTTATATGAAAATTATTTTTTTTTCAAGGATCTATGACATCAACAGTTTAGCTGAACAAATATCTTTTTCTTGATAATAGTAATTCTATTTTATAATATAAAATTAGGTAATATATTGAATAAATTTTAAAATAATTAAACAAAAGTTATTCTTATAGTTGAATCTGTTACACTATGAGGAAGCATACTACAAAGAATTAATTGTCAATAAATTTTTAGTGTAGTTAGCATAATATGTTTTAGATGTGACGATGAGATTAACAAAAATTTATATTAACAGTATATTGAACAATTTAAAAGTAAAAAAATATGTAGTTAGCATAATATGTTTTAAATGTGACAATGAGATTAACAAAAAATTATATTAACAGTATATTGAACAATTTAAAAGTAAAAATATATTTCCTTATAATTTAACTCTTTTTACATTCTAATGAAACACAGTTGTTCAGTTCTATGCTTTTGTGGTTAGTTTTTGAGGTCGGTTAAGAGTGCTTCAAGTTATTGTAGTTTAGACGTCATGGTAGTGTGTAATGGTGATAGTTTTTATTTTATTTTTTATGGATTGGTTTCGTTCACAAAAAAGCAGGACTGAGAAAGGAAGAAAATAAATCTCAAATTAAATTGTTTATTTTTCTTATTGAAAGAGAGAAAGGAAGGAAGAATTTTATGGGTGGTCTCATTATCTCATATATGTCATTTTTATCTTTCTCCCAACAGTGGAGAGTATCTTTTTTATATACAAAGACAAAAAATATTATTATTTATATTACTTTTCATTTTTTATTTGAAGTATTCATATCATTATATATATATATATATATATATATATATATATTCTTCTTTCTTTCTAATTTCTAATAATGGGGCTTTTTATCTTTCCTTTTTTTTTGCTAACCAACCTAAAAATATCTCATTTTTTATTCCTTTTCTTTTATATCATCACCTTCTTTATTTTCATTTTTTTTCCCTAAGCCAGACATAGCTAGGATAAGTGAGAAAACGACAATATGTAAATCATAGTTGTGTTCAAATAGGTGGAAAATGAGATAACATTTTCAAAACTTTACATGAATCTCACAGTTCTAACATACTACTTTAATTTAAGTATTTTTTTTTTCTCAATTCTCTTTTCTTCTATTCTCTTCCACATACACGATTAAACTTATCCTAAATGGATAAATAAGGTACCTATAGAGGAGTCTACTAGTATGTTTGGTAGGCAATCTAGTACAAATGACTCACATGCTATTAAGAAATTCATAGTCGGTAACTGATGATTAGTTTACCCTACAACAAGTAGTGATAGGATGCATGAGTCATGTTAGTGTTAGGTCTATGCAAGTGGCTAATGGGGAGGTGAATAGTGCCACGTTGGCCACAAATTTAGTCCAATTAAAATAATTCATAGTAGAGTATATATATGAGTGTACTTACCCTGGTAAGACTCAAATAATATTATGAAAAATGTTTCATGGAGGATCGCTGTGTTATTAGACACTTTAAGAGAGAGAGAAAAAGAAAAAAAAATAGGTATAATAGAATATAAATATAATAAAAAATAAAAATATTAATAAAGTATTTAAAATAAATAAATATTTACATATCATTACTCTAATATTATCGTATCTTATATAAAGAATACATAAGATCTTATTAAAAAAATAAGTGTCACAATATATGAAACATCGTTTGATCATATTCTTCGCCTGTGACCCACTACTTCCACATAAACAGTTTTAACAAATACGACTTTGACACATGTTCTTCCAATCAAAGTTTTTCAATAATTTTCTATAATAATAATAATGATAATAAAGTTTTCAATTTTTTAATTTATACATTAAATTCATTTAAATTACATGAAACACATAAGTTTATGAGAATATTAAAAGAGAATATCTTTAAGGTAAGATATTGAATTCAAAATCTATTTTTAACATAACATAAAAAATGAATTTTTGTAATTTTTTTCAAAATATATATAATATTTAAAAAAAAATTATTTTTTTTCTTTTTTTTAAGATTTTAAAATAAAATCTATTATTAAAAAAATATCTCGAAAAAACTAGAATCTTACATAACACTATAACACTGTAATATTTACTAAAAATTAATTTAAAATCATAATTTAAAAGCTATCTTTTTAATGGACAGGAGAGAAATTTGAAATGGGTTTTTGTCAGGTTTCAGTCAACGACACAGTAGGTCCCAGGAGGATCATAGGTGGGGCCCCATAAGTTCAATGGAAGTAGAAGGCAATCCAACATAGTCAAGTGGAGCCTCGGAGATCTTAAGAATTCCCATATCTAGCTCCTTAGCTGGATGCCACTGACTGCTCCGCACCAACCAAGATTCCACTCCACCAAAGCAACGTCTCTATCCAAAGAACCTCCTCCCTCTTTTTCATCTTCTCAGAATGTTCAAACAAGAAAAATTGTGAAATTCTTCCATAAACCTGTACATTTGTTTGAATTTTTTCAAACAATATACATGAATGAAAGTAATGTTTTTAGAAAAAATATACACGCAATTGCTATAATTTTTTTTTTAAAAAAAACAATGCATGCACTTATAATCTAATTTTTTTTATATTATTATCTAATCACAAATTATTATTCATGATAATTTATTAATATTTTATAATAATTATCCTAAAAAATTATACTTATCATAATTTTAATAATCCACTGTGTACTTTTTTTAGAATGATAATACATTAAAAAAAATAAATCTTTAAATAACACTCTTAACCATCTTTGATCAATATATAAAAATAAATTAGATTAATTGGTTCAACCAATCAATATATGAATTAATCATGTTTTAATCTCTCATCTGTATAAAGAAAATCTTAAATTAAAGTTATAAAACATTAAAATACAGTTTACTAAGAGAATTTACGTGTGAATGTATCGTAAAACTCTTTTGATAACATGATCAAATCACTAGATTTCTAATGTAATTGTCACAACTAAATTGTATCTATTTAGAAGATATAAAATTTCCTATGATGAATTGTCTAATTATTGGAGCTATACTAATGAAGAAAAAAAAAAAAACAAATTGAGTAATGAATTTCTATAAAATTGACGAGGAGAAATATAAATTAAGATTTTTGTAAACATTATTTTCAATTATAAACGATGGAATCGTCCATTTTGATATATAAAAAATAATCAATTTGAAATATCGTAAAAAATGAAATTTCAAATTTTTTTCATACATGTCAAAGTGAAGGAAAAGAAAAAATATCTTTTATATATTCACCAAATTTATCAACTTTTCATAAAATGATGGAATTAGAGATTATTATTTGATAATAAAAATAAAAATTGTTTGCAAAATATGTATAGGAACCAAAAAAGCTAAATTTTTTGTTAAGAGATAAAAAGTGAAATTTGTAGAAAGTTTAAGAACCAAAAATATAATTAATTATTTTTTAACCACTTTAATTAAGATTTTTGACTTTTCGGGTGAAACCTCAAGGTATCCTCACAAGTGTATTTAGTAGGACTAATTCTCAATCCAAGACAATTAAACTTAAAGCTCATTGTCCTCTACAAAAGTGTATTATTAAGGGATCGAACCTAAATTTTTCTCACAAATTCAGTGTGTATTAACTGAGCTACACCCATTAAATATAATAAACTTTTGTTAATATATTTTTCTAATATTTTCTAGTTTATAAAATATATGTTAGTAAATATTTTAAAAACTAATATATATATATGTGTGTGTGTGTGTGTTAATAATGTTAAATTTAAAACTTGTGTAAAATACAATACACATAGCAAAATAACATGTTCTAGATCACTCTATAAAGGATTTGGGCATACGATAATAAATCAAGTCAATGTGTTGACCCAAGATAATCTTAATATCCGACCCATAAGACTTAGATTGAGAACCTTTTGGTGTAGCACTAACCAATGCAGTCACGAAATACTGGATTGGTCCATTGTAAAATTTGCTAGCAAGCATTAGGTGTGTAAAAAAATTAGTTTCGAATTGGTTTCAAACTCTTTTAATTAGTTTAGTTTTATATTCAAATAATTAAATTGATTTAGAATTGAACTGATATTAAAAAATTGGTTTTGGATTGACCTGGTTTTTAATCAGTTTTAAACTGATTCTAAGAATAGGATCAATTTCAAATTAATGTTTGAACTATTTTTTCCAAATAAAAAAAAAATATTCAAGTGAAAACTAATTTAACCGATTTTGTAAAAAATAATTCAATTAGTCGAATTGATTTTTATAAAATATTACACTCCTTTTTTCTTAAACTAGTTAAAAAAAAACTAATTCAATTTAAATTAAATTATAATCCAATTTAATTCGAACCAATTTTCTTACACACCGCTAGCAAGCAGAACGAATTCTATGGGATTCACCCTTGAGGAATTCCCACTGCTTAAGTCCTTATCAAGTAAGAAGCGTTACTATAGAATATAGGAGAATAATTTAAATTTTGACATATAGATGTCTTGGGCATTGTCCCTCCAGTTCAACTCATGTGAACCTAGATTCTCTTTTGATATTCTTCCTCTATGGATTGATGTTAAACATAACCTTCTAAGACTTGTTAAAAAAAGTGTCCAATAATATTGTTAAATTTGTAGACAAAAAATGCTTATTGCAAAAAGTTATATTAAATTTGTAGACAAAAAATGCTTATTGCAAAAAGTTGTTTTCATTGTTATATCATGATTAGTTTGTCTCTTTTGTTACTTAACACCAATAATCCCTTTCATAGTCCTTGTTAGGTCTCCATACATATGTATATGCAATCCATGCTCTTAAGAAACTAATTAACCTTCTAGTGAACCTCAAAAAAATTAACCTTCTAGTTACCAACAAATGAAGTACAGGTACAACGAAAAAGTTAGAGATAACTTTACCAAGTGAAAATCTCTTAAAATTAAAATTTGTGCTTGAAATAAACATTTGTTTTCGACCAGCTCCCATTAAAAACATGATGAAAGTTGTAATTTGAAACATTCCCAAGACAACAACTCCAAACAAAATTCGTCAAAATTAAGTATTTGCTTCTCCAGAAGGTTAATTTTAACTTATACATAAGAGATGTTACTTTCTCCAATTGAATTAACCGAAGAAACATCCGATAAAATTAAAACGTGGCATGTCTACTCAATTAATTATAAAATAGTAGTTAATTTTAACTTATAAAGTTTTCTTTTTATGTCAAACTTACCCTTTTCACTCATCTACATGTCAGTATACTTCTTCTACAATGGGGTTTCAGATCGTCAAATGCCTCCATGACATCGCCACTGTCCACTGCAACGACGACGGCCTCTTCATTGAAGCCCAAACAAACGCCTAACTTTTCCAACATCCTCAAAACCCTAAAGTTTGACACCTCCAACGAACCAAGAAAAGGAGAAGATAGATGTGCAAAAAGAATGGATGGTGGTGGTGGTGCGAGCGACTATGATGAGGCGATGCCAGTGGTGGCGTTAGCTGCGGCGAGGATGCTACAAGTGAGAGAGAGAGGAAAAGGAAAAGAAAGGGGGCCACCGGCCACGACGATCCTTCACAAAGTCTTCTGGCGATTTGATATTTTTCCTTTTCTTTTTTCTTTTTTTTTTTCAGGGGATGCCGGATGCGATTGGAAAGAGAATTAATTTTAAAATGCTAAATATCATTTTTATTAACGTAAATAACTATTTTTGTGTCTTAATATGTAAAATGCCGATAAAATTTTGTGCTTGAATATGTAAAGATGAAGATTCAAATTTTTGTCCTTAAAAATGAAAAAATTGTGATAAATCTATCCTTATATTAATTTTCGTATGTTATCATTAATTAAAAGAGTATACTTTGACACATTTAGAGACGAATTTGTCAGTACTCTGCACATTCATATATGGATTTGTCATCTCTCTATCAAAAATATAATTTAATCTTCATATTCTTTATTTTTTAATTATTACAAGCATAAAATTATAATAAACATTTAAAAATTAGGAAAACAAACATTAGTTAAAACAAACATAATAATAAATATAATCTTGATTGATAAACATAATTTATTTATTGCTCTAAAATTTCTATTGTAAAAACATTAGGTAATGACAAAATCGATTTGAATCTCAGTTTTTTGTTGTTGTAAGAATTAACTTAATAATGACATTTTTGTTTGAGTTTTATATTTTGGATAATATATTGTTACATTAGAAATTTCAAAGCAAAAATATGAGACAGTACTTTATCCAAAATATGATACTCAAACAAATTAAAATGCACAATCATTAAATTAATCCTTACAAAATGAGAATCAACTTGATTTTATTATTATCTAATGTTGTTACAATATAAATTTCAGATCAACAAACAAATTATGCTTATTATTATATTTGTTTTAACTTATGCTTATTTTTATAGTTTTTAAGTGTTTATTATAATTTTATGTTTGCAATGATTAAAAAAGGAAGAATATGAAGATTAAATTATATTTTAAGTAAAGAGCTGACAAATTCATTTCTAAATGTATAGAGTACCGACAAATTCGTCCCTAAATATGTCACGTAGACTCTTTCGATTAATAGTTAACAGAGAAATTCATTGCATTTTTTTTCACTTCGAGGAACAAAATTTTGAATTTTCATCTTATAAAGACTTTGTTAACGCTGTATATATTAAGAGACTTTGAATTTTCATCTTACAGAGACGAATTTGTCAACGCAGTATATATTAAGAGACAAAAATGATTATTTACCTTTATTATTAATTCAAAATGAAATCAGTAGACACATGTCATATTTTTGTGGTTCGGAAGCTTATTCGACTTCTATGTTTTGTTTCGGAGGAACAAACACTACTCTATATAATATCATCGAAACCACATCTCGTTCATCACAGGTTACTTTCAAGTATATTGAATCAGGATAAGGAAATGGAAACATCATCAATTCATTTTGTTTCCTTTATAAATTCGATTTTTGTTCACGCACCGTTTTCTCTCTCCCCGTCTTTAATTCATTGATCCAAATGTTGGACTAAAGCCATTACACTGAGTAAAAACTACTGGGGAACATTGATTTTCATCATGCATCATTGCATAATATTTATAGACTGTTCTGAATACGTCAATATTCTTGATAAGATAAAAACCTGTTCTATCTTATCTAAATTTCTCAACGTAGTAAAGTCTCACCTGTAGGTTTGTAACAAAAAAAAGAGTCTCACTTATTGGAGTCTTCCTTTGACATTTATCATGGAACCTTCCATGTTTTGGCCTCAGGTAATTGATCCAATTTACATTCATTCAATTGTTCATTAGCCCAGGAGGTACAATTTTGAAAAATGAATAATTTTAAATCTTCTATTTTACGTCTTTTATTAATACTTTTGTTTATTATATATATATATATATATGATTAAATTAGTCTATAGTTCCTTATATTATTTCAATTTTTTAAATTAAATCCCTATGCTTTATTTTTTTAATTGACTTCCTATATTAATTTTAAATTTGTAAGTGTCCAAATAGATGTCAAATGATATTTCATTAACTTTTTTTTTAATGTCAACGATGTTGCTATTATATATGAAATTATTTAGTTTTTTTTTATAATGTTTTTTTATCTAATGTGTTACAGTACCTCCTAATTTTCATTCTCAACCCATCTATAATCTCTCAAACCGTAACCCAACCCTAAAATGTGGTTTCTATATCTCTCATACTATAACCCCAATCCTAATACTTGATTAATTCTTAATTTGTTTGTAATATTGTTTGCACCTCCTTAATCACCTATGTAGAAGTTTGTGATTTAGGATTTGTACAAATTTAAAATTAATATAGGTGTCCAATTAAAAATAAATAAAATATAAGAACCTAATTAAATTTTTGTAATAATATGAGTACCTATAGACTAATTAACTTTTTTTCTTCTTTCAAAATCTTACAAGCATCTATAATGTATTTTATATGTTGGTTAATTGCTCCACTACTCATTTTTTCCAAACATCATGTGATACATTAATTGAAATAGAGAAAAAAATAGTAATATATTCTCTGAAACATCACTTGTTTCGTCCCAAAATAAGTGTAGTCTTAAATTATTTTATACAAATAAAAAATGTAATAAAAGATAAAAGATAGAAGTATTTTTACAAACTAACATTATTAATATTACACTAAAGTAACACTTATTAGAAGTATTATAGTGAAAATTTTAATATTCCATTGAAGATTAACATGAAATATTTTGGGATAATTTTTTTTCTTCAAATACAAAAATTATTTTAGAACATGAGTATTTATTATTAATTGAAATTTATTAGAAAATTCAATCTCAATTTAACCCATCCTACTCATGATTATTTCAATAAATTTTAATTAATAAAATAAAAAATGTTAAAAAAAAGCATGTTAACAATCCTCTTGAAATGATAAAGTTTTCAAAATTAGTTTTAGAATATTACTAGAAAGCATTCAAGAAACAAACATCGATAACACTAAAATTAATTATAAAGTAATAATGTTATAAGTTTTTTTTTTTTTCTTCCTTTGAACAATTTATAGCCCAAATTTCGGTTAGACCATTGACCATAGCTAGTGTCAATCTCCACACCAAGGTGTTAGTAATTCGGTTTCTTTGCTAAAACCCCATGGACTAGCCAAAATCTCATCATTCATTATACATTCTTGTTGGCTGACACAAGTAGCATCATGGCACTTTTTTTATGGCACAACACCAAATTGCGGGTCTTGATATAGAATCCTAAATTTGAAGATATTATATTACACAATTTGGAGATCTTTTTATTTCATTTAACAATGCAGTCAAATCTTTTATTTTGAAGAAATGGATGTGCTACATAAATCAGAGAACTCTCCCTACCACGCACATAAGAGTGTCTTGATAGTCTATCATTTGTTTACTTTGTCACTAGCATTGCCGTACCAACCTTAAGCAACCAGAAGAAAGCTCCTCGTTAATTTTTTTTTTTTTTTTTTGTATGTGCTGAGGATATTTTTTAATTGAGAGTAAAAAAACTGTTTTCTTTTATAGGAAAATAATAGCTCAAGTGAGTTTTATTTCTTACAACAAAGGTACAAATAAAAATCAAATCTTAATCTTAATCAAGATTTTAAAAAACAGTCTATCACAATTAGTTTAACTACATTGTCAAAGTTTTTAGAGTCTTCAATTACGTTCATATCAACCACATTTATCTATCACTTCTAGCGACCATAATCACCAATATAATTTAAAACCTTAATCTTAATCAACAAATTAAAGTTTGAGGCTACTAACTTAAGAAATTCAACTAAAAGAATAACTATTTCACACCTCAATTTAATAGGGTAATTAAATTTTAAGCTAAAATATGTTTGTGATTTCTAATAAATACTCAAATTTTATATTTCTTTTCTAATAAGTTTTTCTGTGTTTGATCCTTCATAGTTGTAAATTTTGTTTCTGATCCCTATCGTTAGGATTCTTTCATCAAATGATTACGTGACCGTTAAAAACTCAAAATACAATTTCTAGTTGTTTTAAAAAATATCATTATTTGCTTTAATTTCAAATTACAATTAGTTAAGCTAATTTCTTTTGTCCTCCCTAGATTTCTCCATTATTATTCAAGGATCCTCAAAATTGATCGAGGGTTTTGTTCCTCCTGTGTAGATGAGAAAAAACACATGCTTAAAACATACATTTTCATTCAAAATCGAAAGAGAAATAAAAAACAATTTGATTCACGAAAATGCTGCCAAACACAAATGTCCTCCTTTCGTTTCACTTTAATTTCTCTCTCCGTGTGTTTAACTAATTGAAAAATCAATTGAGAGATTTTCTTCCTCAGAGCAAGATAAACAAAACACACCTGTCGATTTTCGTTTCTTGACATGGGAGAACAAAATGGGTCATAATCACAAGTTGTTGGTGTGCCTTAGTGAAGCAATTTCTTGGCAATTTCTAGTCCAAAAAATTGTCCTTTAAATTTTGAAATAAATACTAACAATTTCAAAATCATAAAAAAAAAAAACATTTAAAAGTTATGTCAGCACTTAACATACTAAATCTAATAAGGACTAGAAACAATTTTTTTTTCTTTCAAATATTTGGAATCATACAAAAAAAAATTATTAAAAAAATAAACACACAATTTAAATATTTATTAGACATTACATACATATGTTAATCTAAATTTTAGAAACATTGTTCCCACAATCCCACCATTTCATAGTTTTTTTTATAAATAAAACAGACCCAATCTTCATTGTCTAATAATAGCCTCAAGCCATAGGTTGTCCTATTCTTAAGCAGCTTTTGCAACACATTCTCGAAACACTTTTTTTAACATAATTTTATTGTGATCCATGTTAGATATATGTAACAGATTTATGTTAACTGCAGAGGGCTTAACGCACCTTTGTCTCACTTCTTAATTAATAAAGTACACCCCTTACTTGTTAGGCCCCACATGAAATTCAGGGATGAGAATGTGCTCCTATTGTTTTTTCTCTTTCTATTATTCTATATAAGGTCGCTTCTCGTCCCTTGATGACTCCAAATTAGCGGAGCTCAAAAATATTCTGCAATTCATTTTTTTTCTTTTGTTTTTTAAGAAAAAGGCTAACCTTCTGACTTTCCAAAGAAGAGAGTCTAGTAATACACCAATGGGTGGAATTTTCGCTTACATCATTCTCACTTTGGTTACCATATTTTCCTTTATGTTCTTATCAAAACCAAACAGAAGAAGACCTCAGAACAAGACACTTGCAAAGCTCCCTCCAGGATCAATGGGGTGGCCGTACGTAGGAGAAACCCTTCAGCTCTACTCCCAAGACCCAAATGTCTACTTTTCCACCAAACATAAAAGGTTGTTTAATGTTTACTATGCTACTTCCACTCCACTCATGTATATTTTATTATATTATAGTATATTATATTAGCTCTTTCTTGACCTTATATTGCATGAAAAGTGAATATCATATGTGATTTTTCACGTTTTAGATATGATTTTAAGAAGCTAATAGTTACAGTTTCCACGTTTCAAACTTGAATTCTTACTTCTAAATGTGTTTCAAAACACGCTAGAAGTTGCGAATGTAACTAGTAATTACCAACAAAACATTATGTTATGTTTGATTTTAGGTATGGTGAAATATTCAAGACCAACATCTTGGGTTGTCCCTGTGTGATGCTGACCAGCCCTGAGGCTGCACGCTTCGTGCTAGTGACTCAAGCTCACTTGTTCAGACCAACATACCCGAAAAGCAAAGAGCGTTTGATTGGTCCCTTTGCTCTGTTTTTCCACCAAGGTGAATACCACACACGTTTGAGGAAGCTTGTTCAGAGGTCACTGTCTTTAGAAGCACTTCGCAACTTGGTGCCTCATATTGAAGCCTTAGCCTTATCTGCCATGAAGTCTTGGGGTGGTGATGGCCAAGTCATTAACACATTTAAGGAAATGAAAAGTGTAGGTTTAATTTTTGCTGCAAACATAATATGTGTGTGTATGTGTTTAGCTTTTATATTAAATTTAACTCATTGACACTGGACCAATGATTGGATGGATTATTATATTGCTATTTATATTCAAGCACTCGTGAGTCTTGAATTTCTGGCATTTGTTTATGTATATTTATTTACTATACAAGTGTGATAGTGTAATGAGAGGGTCAATAATTTAAGTGGTCCAACACCCTTGAATGCTTGCTTGCAGTTTTCTTTTGAAGTTGCAATCCTCACAATTTTTGGCCATCTAGAGCTGCGTTTGAGGGAGGAGCTAAAGAAGAATTACCGGATTGTGGACAATGGTTACAATTCCTTTCCAACGTGCATCCCAGGAACACAATACCAAAAGGCACTGTTGGTAATACTAATAGTCTTCAACAAATTTCATGTCTTAGTGTATTGTGCTTTAAAGATTTTAAAAATCAGTCCGAGACTGATTTTAACTGCAATGTCAAGAGGTTTTTAGACTTTTTGCTATTCCATCACGGCCGTAATTAAAGCTGCATCGGTCTCATTTGCCTACAATTTCTTGCAACATCAAGAATTGTGACAATCGTGACAACGAACATGGCCGCAATTTAAAGCCTCGTCTTAATTTTCTACTTTTTTTTTTTTGGATATGTAATTTGTAGGCTAGAAGGAGACTTGGCAAGATTATAGTTGACATAATTTGTGAGAGGAAGGAGAAGAAGTTGCTTGAAAGGGATCTCTTGAGCTGCTTATTGAATTGGAAAGGTGAAGGGGGAGAAGTGTTATCTGATGACCAAATTGCAGATAACATTATTGGGGTGCTTTTTGCTGCTCAGGACACCACAGCTAGTGCCATGACATGGGTTGTAAAGTACCTGCATGATGAACCGAAACTTCTGGAGTCTGTAAAGGTGCGAAATATGATCCACAAAGAAAGGGAACTTTAACATGAGGGTTATCTTTATTGTATGGAAAAAGGGGGTGTTGGAATTTTTATGTTGGTAATGACTATAATTTGTGGTAATGCTGGCTTTGCAGGCTGAGCAGAAGGCAATTGACAAGTCTAACGAAGGTAACCTACCACTGAGTTGGGATCAGACTAGAAACATGCGAATTACTCACAAGGTACGAGGTTAATGCAGTGTTTCAATGTCACATCTAGCCAAACAATTCATGCTTTTTCTGGAATTTACATCTTATAAGGGCACTATATTGTTTTAGATAAATAAGAAGATAAAATGAATTGAGATTTTTTCGAAAATTAAAATCAACTTATTCACTTTAACTTTTATAGAATTTCTCTCATCTACTTGTCCAAACATTCAAGTGAATAAATTAAGTTTAATTGGTCCAACAAAATAAAAAGTAAATGAACAGATGTTACAAGTCTCTGCTGATTCTAGTGGTTTAAGCAAAGTGTTAGATGCGAGTTTGTTGCTAGTGACTTATAATGGCAAACTGTGGACTTGGTCAGGTTGTGTTAGAGAGTTTGAGAATGGCAAGCATTATATCATTCCCTTTCAGAGAAGCAATAGCTGATGTGGAATACAAGGGTAAGAAGAATATTTACAATATATGCAAGACTTCAACATTATTAAAAAATGGGACTTTTGTGTCAAAAAATGCACCATGCAAATTATATGACAAGTATTTAAGTGAAAACATTGGTTTTAAAATTAATGGTGCCATCTAAATAAATTACTCACTCAGGAATTTTGAAACAGGATTCCTAATACCAAAAGGGTGGAAAGCGATGCCTCTGTTCAGAAATATTCACCACAACCCAGAATTTTTTACAGAGCCTCAGAAATTCAACCCTTTAAGGTTTGAGGTATGCGGGAATGAACAGTCTATGGGTGAAAAAAATAGCAGTAATGATAATGCATGGATAAGGCTAATTCCTTCTCTAATGAATCTAATCATTCTGTACGGCAAAAGACACTTCATCATTTTCAAGCAGGCAAATAATTATTTTATTTTTGTTGTTTGTTCGCATAGGTCGCACCAAAGCCCAATACTTTCATGCCATTTGGTAGTGGAGTACATGCCTGCCCCGGCAATGAGCTTGCTAAGCTGGAGACACTGATTATGATCCATCATTTGGTCACCAAGTTTAGGTACTGCTAATGATGGATTATACATTAACACCAAGGAGACAGCTTAAAAGCATCTATAGTACATACTAACTGAGTGGTTTAAAGAAATATAATGATTAAGGGCCCATCTAGATAACAACCAAAATCAATTACGATTTCACACACCGTGACATGAACAAGACACTTCTAAAATTAAATTTATGTTTGGATTGAAGTTATAAATGTTGTGCAAGTGTTTCAATTTAAATCCAATAAATAAAAGCAAAAACAAGGAGGATGATCTTTTGATAAAATTACTTTTGTTTTAAAAGTACTTTTTCACCTGAAAATAAAACATACACTAATTTGGACACGCATCCTAATCCCGTTCAATGGTTCAAAAATAATTCTACCAAAATTTAAAAAATGAAGGACACTGAGTATGTTAGTAACACAAGGGAGACAGCCTAAAAGCATCTAAAACATAGAGAAAGCTAGAAAAGGTAGATCTTAGGTGAGAAATAGAAAGGATTCTGGTGATGCTAGTACATGTGTCATATGTGAATTACTGAAAGGTTTTTGTGTTGGTGTGCACAGGTGGGAAGTGGTAGGATCCAAGTGTGGGATTCAGTATGGCCCATTCCCTTTGCCACTGAATGGACTCCCAGTTAGATGTTGGAGAGAATCTACCAGCTAGAAAAAGCAGCACGGGAAGAAAACGCATGATATCGCCGAGAAGCAATCTACTTTCCAAAGTCACAAAAAAAAAAAAAAATTATCTTTTCTTTTCTACTTTGACTCTGTAATTTTTATTTTTATTTTTCCATGGTGGGGGCACTTCAATATATGCCCCTCTATCCTTAATCCTTTTCCACCCCTGAAAGAAAGAAGCAACAGGAGGGTGGTGCTTTAGTTTCCACTTCAAGCATTAGTTTCAATTATCTTTTTTAGTCAAGGACTTTCTCTGAGTGTGTCTTACATATAGTTAAGTTGTGTGCGTCTAATTAAAATCAAAATTGAAAGCAATAGTGCAGCAAATCATAACATGTTTGAATTTAATTATATAGCACTGTTTGAGAAAGAAAACAACAAGTACCAAGAACATTCACATTCACATATCTTCATGACACATGAGTGATTCATGAACATAGTAGATTAGTAGGGCATGTACATTGTATGTGTTTTAACTACAGAACATGTAACATAATCTGGCTTTGGCTTCATTCAAGCTTCCAGCGTGTTCATCATTCATGTGGTAGATAGATGTTGCAAGAATGTCACGTATAGGTGGAGTGGTGGTTGGTCCAGTTATTATTGATTACTCGATATGTTTCTTGTCGAGGGTCATTTCCCGGTTATATCAGGGACCCTTACACAAGAAATGAACTCTCTCGTGACATTTCCTTTTCCCTTGATAATGTCGTGTATTTTTATTTTCAAATGACCATAAATGCAAGGCAGAGTTAAATACACATAGATACCAATGTAATGTAGTATGATTGACAAATAATTATGATCCTTAAGCACACGGTCAGTAGATCAATCTCAGGTCAGTGTTTCTGGAATAACATCTATGATGTCAGTCCCGTTGAATAAATGTTAGTACATTGGGATATTAGTCTCAGACTCTCGGTCTGAAAATACTGTGGGTTTACTAAAAAAAAAATACACATGGATTAAACAAAGCTATATTAATCTTCCCTTTTTTTTTTTTTTTTTCTTTTCACATAACTATGTCATGTACAAAAGTAATGTGAAACACATACTTAATCGGAGTACTATTGTTGCTCAAGGACTCTGCCAGGACTTAGCTACATAAGCTTGTTTACCTTATAAACCCCTCTTACTGTCTCTTCTGGCAATGCTTTGATATTTTATCTCAATGGGGACCACAGTCCTCTTCTAACTTTGTTATGACTTACGAGGACCACTCTCCCAAATAATGGGGGGGGGGGGGGGGGGGGGACCTCAGCCTGGCCTTGTCACTGAACATTGCTTGTTTCCTTGAGCCAGGCTTTGGTGTTCTGAAGATGAAATATTGTCTCCTATTCTTTTTCATTTGGGTGATGCATATAATTTTCTTTTTTATTTTCTAATTTTTGGTTCGAAATAGGAGAAATTGAACCTCCACTTATTGTCGAGTGACCAACCAAATACTAGATGAGAGGGATTTGCTGATTTAGCACTTGAGAACAATCGCCCTCCTCATCATATGATGCATTAAAACAGAAACTCGATCGAGACCTACTAGCTGTCTTGTATCCCATGGAGTATGATAGATGGGACTATTCACTATTGACTGCTGCACCATGGTTTATGATGGTCCCATGGTCACACACCATGCATGGGTTCTAACTAATTAGTGGTAAAGGGTTATACAGAATTCTTTATTAAGCAGCAAAGTATTCCCAGTTTTAGAAATTGACATCCATGCTTTTGGTGACCATTTGTTTAATATGACTCCCATTATTTCCATGCATTATATTTATATTCCCCATACGAGTCTAACTTAGTTGAGTAGCATGATAGTTCTATTGAAGTCTTCCTAACACTTGTAATGGAATATTATGATTTGTGTTGCATTAAAAAATATACAACAATAATATGTAGAAAAAAATAGATTTGTATATCTGGATGCGCATTCTTGAAGTAATAAAGTTTTTCTTAACAGTGTAAAAACTCTAATCTATACTATCAACTCTTTGATAAGTGAAACTCTAAACTAAACTCTCTTTCTATTTTCAGGTCTAAAATTAGGTTTGAACTTTTTTAGTTTGTGTATGGTATATCTTACCTTAGGAAGATGCTTCTATTTATAATGTTAAAGAGAAATGGATTTGTATTAAAAAAAAAAAGAGATTTTGTTTAAAATAATTTTGTCTCTTTATCTTTATATTTGAAAATAAAAGTGTATCGTTTTGTCTCAAGAAGTTTCCTGGTATAAGATAAAGATAATTATCAAATAATCATGACTAATTTCGATAAGTAATCACGTGATCTTATCTGATCATGATATGTAGCAATAGAATCTTATTCTTACTTTATGTACAACTTTCACATTTATAAAATCATACTCTTTGTTTATATTAATTATATTCTTTGTGCTAGCAAATAATATAATAATATTCCACTAAAATATTTATTTGATTAAATTAAATTCTCTAATTTAATTACCAAATAAATTATTTTCTTTTGTAAAGATTGGAACACTTGTTTTTGTGTGACTCTATAGGTTCAATACTAAACTGGTAGTAAATTAATCATAAGTCAAACTCTATTAAGTTAACACATTATATTTAATCAATGAATGACTTTTCTTCTTTCATTCAATTGTCATGTCTAAGGTCTTAATTTTATTATAGAGCTCAAACTCATTACCTAGAGTTAATAGATTCATTCTTGATTAATAATTAATTATATTAGTATTTAATCATAACTAATATTCATTCAACTAGTATCCTAAGACATTAGGTTTTCGAAATTAAAATATAATAAATAACTTGTTAATTACTATGATAATCTCATGTCAAAAGAAATTATTATATTTTTTCTTGAGAACTTTTCATTGACATATTAAGGTAATATCAATTATTAGGAATTAGTGATAACATCCACATATACATCATTTATATATGCAATTTAATAAATGATATCTCTTAATCTTTATCCAATAAAAATCATTACATATATATTGATCTATCCGGATTATTGATGTCTTATTTATAGTAATCCTACTATTAAGAACAATTTAGATTAAAATTATAAAAGACTTATTTTTCATTATCGTAATTTCTATTATGATAATAAATATCTAGTTTTAATCAAAGATTTGTCAAATTAACAATTTAATAAATCAATACATATGACAATAAAATAAATAACAATTTTTTATTAAAATTGATAACAATATGAATTTGATCTTGAGCTTGCATGAGTATTATAAATTCTTTGATATTGTTTTCAATTTTTATGATAAAAAAATATTCCAATACCTTTATCAATTTTTTTGACATACGTTTATGATAGCTGAATTTGAGTTAAACAGAATTTTTACCAACGGGGATCCTTAGACCAATAATTGCTACTGTGCATGCAAGTGTTATTCGTTTGCTTTGACATGGAATCTTCGTTAATCATTAAGGACATATTTGGATATAAGAAGAGGGTTCAATGCGTTTGTATTCCCGTTTAACTATGTTGTTGCCCCTGAATCCAACATAAGAAGAGGGTTCAATGTGTCTCAGAAAGTTTAATTTGTGTAAAATAAACTATAAGACATTTATTTCATCAATCAATTCCTCCAAATCAGCAGGCAATAAGAAACTTTTGTTAGAAATTGAGATTCTTAACAATTAATATTAAAATGGTT
Organism: Glycine tomentella; assembly: GCA_007407185.1. Taxonomy (NCBI): domain Eukaryota; kingdom Viridiplantae; phylum Streptophyta; class Magnoliopsida; order Fabales; family Fabaceae; genus Glycine; species Glycine tomentella. The sequence goes on along the minus strand of PYAF01006013.1, from coordinate 1,252,552 downwards.
CATGTTTCTGAAGTTTCTGATTGCTTGTAAAATTGGGCAAAGATCGGTTATGTGAAACAATTAGTTTTAGGCTATATATATATATATATATATATATATATATATATATATATATATATATATTTTTTTTTTTTTTTTGAGAGAAAATAGTTTTAGGCTAATAGTGCTTACTTTTTGCTAATAGTGCTACTAGTTTTAGGCTATATATTGGGATGTTTGGTCTATAAATATGGATATATGATATTTGAGAAATCTTTTTTTTACCTTATTCAACATGCAGAGGGTGTCATATAAAAAGATTTGCAAGTTTTTCTTAAAAATTTGTAATGAATATGATGTATAAGGATTTACAAGTTTGTGCATAAAATAAAAACTTGTAATGATCATAAATGAATTTTTTTTTATATACTTTTCCACATAACATATCTCATTCTTTTACAAATATATCTCTTTACGAACACACAGGAAAAAACCCATCAATGACATCAAAGCTTACAAAAATAAAAACATCAAAAAGAAGCTAGGGATAAGTTGAACGAGAAGTTCCGAGAGAGTGAAAGAATGAAAAAGAATGAAAGTTATGGACTTGAGGTGAGAGTTTGAACATTGAAAATAAAAGAAACTAAATTATCAAAGAATTTTCATATTAGGCTTCCAAAGGTGGTCACACAAATAAGATTACTTGGAGAGGCACGTAGAGATCAAAGGGTTATGGGAAGAATTCTGGTGGTCTTTCATAGAATTTTGAATCCCAAATCGCATCTTTGGAAGAAAATAAGGATTTTTTTTTTCAAAAAAACAATTGCAGAGATCATCAATGCTTCACAAGTTTAAAAGAGAGAGAGAGAGAGAGAGAGAAAATAATAGGTAATGACCTAGTGAAAAAAAAAATAACGAATGACAAAGTATGCATTAACAATTGAAAAATGAATTGGCTTGTTGACTAATCCCTTTAACATAGTAAAATAGACGGATTGTGAAATCAAATTAAGTTTAAAAGGCATGTATTATCAGCATAGAAAATTTATATTATCAACTACAATAAAGTTTAAATTTAAAATCTTATTTACAGATAGATTAAATCCAATTTCACTTGATCTTCATTCTTTAATTTGGAGATTCTAATTCATGGTATAAGAGTTGAGAAATAAAAAAAATACATATTTTTTTGACAGGTAAGCTAAATGCATATTAACACAAAGCATTATTATACTAAAATATTTTAGTTTATAATCATTCAATGAAAAAACTATAATTTATTCTAGACATATCTTTCTCTCTAGTTACAAATTATAGTAGCCCATGATGTCCTTCTATTTGTTTATGAAACACGAGAAGGCATATATATAACAGAGTATGGGTCTGATCCACATTGAATCGCGTGCGACAGATGATGGGCCTGATCCTATTCTGAACCCAATCTTATCCTATTCTCACAACAGAGTCCGATATGCATTCAATTTTCAATTCCTCACTCTTCTATCTAATCAAACGCTTTCAATGCACAAACTTGTAACGTAACGAAAGTATGAAACACAGAAATAAAGAGAGGATTATAAAAACGGATAGTTCAAATCAGATGGGTTCCTGTCCCACACTTCCAACCTCCCAACCTTCACACGAACTCAATAAATACGAATAACAAACCAATAAACCAAACCCAAACTGGTAGGTTTTGTTTGGTGTGACGCCAAGAGCGAAGCGGAAGCCATGGCTGATTCTTCTTCGAACCTGAAATCCGACGCGATAATGGAGCAGATGAAGCAGCACCTCGCCACCGACGCAGGTAAACAAGTCACCAAAAAAATTGGACTCGTTTATCAGATTCAAATTGCTCCTAAGGTTAGCTTTCTTGTTGTTTATTAATGATCATTATTCATCTATTTTCGTTTAACCTAATTTAATTAATTAATTAATTATCATTATGTCGGTCTCATTGAATGAGTTGAATTTCTAGAAACTTGGAATCGACGAGGTCGTCTACACCGTTGATCTCAAGAAAGGAGAGGTCACCAAAGGTTAGCTTTGCCTTTTCACTTTTCAATTTTTTTCTTCTTTTTTGTTTAATCTGTTCTTAGTTCTTAAATGTAAAATTGCTATCGAAGACACGCATCTCAGTCTCATGAATCATGATGTACCTTTTAATTCACTCTGCGACCTAAATTAAAATGCTGAATTCTTATTACAAAAACTCTGACCTGGTGCTGCTATGCAATGTATTGTAATTTCTGTGATAAGCAAGTGTATCAGTATTCTCTACAGGGATGATGGTGAAATTATGTGTTATAGAGATAGATCAGGATTTCAAATTTACTCATTTTTTTTGCTGTTTGGTTGCTGACTTGCTGTCAAATGTGATTTGTAGAAACTAGCAAGAGCAGAGAAAGCTGTCTTAGCATGCAGCAGAATTAAAATTAAGATTAATAGTCAAATTTTGTTTTAATTTACTACTGAACTTCTACTCCATAAGTACTTACAGGATAAGAGAATAAGTGCATGTTTGGATTAAAGTTTGCAAACTTAAGTTTGAATGAATTTCATGTTGCAAATTGAGTTTGCAAAAACAACCATGGGATTGCTTTCAACTGAAACTTTGTTTCGGGGCAAATGTTAAGTGTGTTAATGTACTTTTAAGGGAAACCAAGCATATTACCAAACTGAGTTTACTAGACAAAAAGTTGGAAGAGTCCAAACAGAAAACCAAACATAGCCTAAGAAAGCAAAATAATTGAGATTTTCTCATAAGCTAAAATCAACCCATACATCTCAGTTTTTTTGTGAAGTTAGATGAGAGAGATATAAAAATTAAGTGCATAAATTGATTTTAGCTTAATTTATTTTACGTTCTTAATTTCTTTGCAAGTAGATGAAGAAGTTTATTCATTATTGAAATTAAACTTTAATTTTAATTAAGGAATAAGACTAAGAATATTTGAAATACTACATTTAAACTGTTTAAGGCTAACTAAACAGCTTCTCTACACCGGCCTCTTGAACACATGATAAATGGTTTCTGTCTTTTTTAATATAGGTAGTTGTCTTGGCAGCCAGAGATTATTCAACAACTTTTGTAGTTTTGCTAAGTTGATGTTTTCTACAATCTTATTTCCACGATTCTACTTAATTTGGCCAATTTTATTATGTTCTCTGACAATACTATTGTGTCATGTATGAGTATGATTATTTTGTGTTTGTATGTATTTAGGGCCATATGAAGGAGGAAAGCCTGATGCGTCTTTTTCGTTTAAGGATGAGGACTTTGTTAAGGTTGCCTTGGGGAAGATGAATCCACAGATTGCTTTCATGAGGTTCGACCTTTCAATGAACTTTTTCCTTCCTAAATTTCTTCTTCTTCTTTGTTTATGCATTCATGTGCTTGTATCTGATGTGGTGGTTAATGGATGTAGGGGTGCGATGAAGATTAAGGGAAGTTTGAGTGCTGCTCAGAAATTTACTCCAGATATCTTCCCAAAGCCTTCCAAGCTGTGAGTTGAGATGTCTGCAACTACTTGCACAAGGTTGCTAGAATTATCATTTGCCTGCAGTCAAACAAAATAGATAGCAATCATAGGCATTGAAAGCGGAGGATTATAATTATATCTTTAGTTGATACATGGATCATTATTCCTAACGTTGTTGATGGTTCATGATTTTAATATAGCTCTGAACACTGAAGGATATTTAGATACTGTTCTGCATATCTGCCTTAGGTTTTTATTCTACTGTGATTGGATGTTTCAAGTTTGAAAATAGTTAGTTCATCGTGCATTGTTTAGAGCTACTTTTCCATTCTTTTGTCATAAATTCTCGGATGAATGCATTACTGAGCCCATACTTGTGGGATGGATGCTAGGAATCGTGTTTTCTGACTATTTTTGTTCTTTTCATGTATCTACGCTGTGCATGAGATGTCTATCTTTGCTTGAGTTATGTTATTTTTATCAACCACTAGCCGCAACTGTATAAGCTTGGAATATTTGAGATCAATTTATTACAGTTTAGTTTTCTTCAAATGACATTCTAGTGGCAACATCTACGCAGTTGTAATTGTAATCTATTGTGACCTAGGTGCTGAAAAATGATAACTAGTATCACTCTGTCACATGGTGTCTTTAAATAGTCATTATCCTTTAGAGTGGAACCATGACGCAATTTCACTAGATGAAACATATCATTTTAGGTATTAGGACTAACTTGTATTAAGCTTATGGGGGCACTTAAATTATCCAAATTGATGCAGAGTTACTATCACTGGGAAAGTACACCGAATTATTCTTTAGTGAACTTGCGGGGAGTAGAAATTTGAAATCCTTCTAACCTTGTTTTGTCATGTATGCAGAGATGCACATGATAGAAATATAAGTTTATTGTTTGACGAGTAAATTATATATGAACACTCCAATATCACAAACATTTCTAATAATAATAGTGTGACACGCATAACTTATCTCTTTCTATTTTTTATCCTATTGCATCACTAATCATATCTGTATTTTTTTTTCTTTTCTTTCTCTTTCTCCATGTATCAACTAGTAAGGTGGTGTCCAAACATCATTTTTCTTGTTTGAGACTTTTTCTTTTGGTGTTATATGGAATCATTAAACAAGAAAGTGTCGAAGAAGAAACAACCTTTTGAACCCTAATTGTTGAGCATCAACTGAGCCAATCTTATAGTTAATGTTTTTGTTTTACTCTTTGACGGCTAATTGAATATTTTAAGGTTTTATGCGCTATTAAGAGATTCAAAATCTATTTCGTATCTCGGGCTAAAGTGGCTGAAAATTTGTTATTTGCCGTCACAGTGAAAAGGAATGTTGTCTCCATGATGTAAGATTTTGGTCGTCATGCCTATATTTTAATTAGCTCTGATAACTAAAACTTGTCCTTCTCATCTTATCCTTGACAATTCGTTCATTACCTCATACTATTTCATTCATTCTTTGTTCATGTTTTTGTTTCTTATTCATGCTTTGTTCATTCTTTGTCTTATGTTTTATTTCTTATTCGTTAATGAGCTCTGATGATCTGAATAGAAGATTTGTGCACAGAATTAATACACATGAGATTAAGGAGACTTTAAAGAGGATGGAAAATAATAAAGCGTTGAGACCTGATGATGTCTCTGTTGAAGTGTGGAGGGACTTGGGAGATGTGGTAATAAAATGGTTAACTAATCTTTTTAATAGGATCTTCAAACAAACAAGAGGTCTGATGCTTGGAGGAAAAATATGCTTGTGCCTATTTACAAAAACAAGGGAGATATCTAAAATTGTTCACACTATAGAGGCATCAAGCTCATGAGCCATATTATGAAGTTGTGGGAGAGAGTTATCGAACATCGCCTAAGGAAGGAGATCAAGGTTTCAGTAAAATCAATTTGGATTTATGCTAGGAAGATGTACCATGGAAGCTATTTTCTTGATGAGACAATGGAAATGTATAGGAAAAGGAAGAAAAACTTACATATAGTGTTCAGAGATCTTGAGAAAGCATATGATAGAGTCCCAAGAGAAGTCTTATGGTGAACTCTTGAGAAGAAAAAGATAGCATTAAAGTATGTTAATGCAATCAAAGATATGTATGATGAGGCTACCACATGTGTGAAAGCTTGTAATGGAACATCAAGGTATTTTCCTATCATGGTAGGTGTCTACCAAGGTTCAGCTCTTAGTCTTTATCTTTTTACCTTAGTGATGGATGAACTAACGAAAGATATTCAAGAAGAATTGTCGTGGTATATGCTTTTTGTAGATGATACCGTACTTATTGATGAGACCAAAGATGACGTTAATAGGAAATTGGAATTGTGAAGAAGCACTTTGGAGTCTAAAGGATTCAAGGTAAGCAAGAGAAAGACGGAGTATATGAAGTGTGAGTTTTCGAGGATTAAAGACGATGATCAAGACACAGTGTATCTACTTGGACAAGAGGTACCCAAGAAAGATGTTTTTAGATACTTGGGATCAATGTTGCAAAAAGGTGGTGAGATCGATGAGGATGTAAGTCATAGAATTAGAGCAGGGTGGATGAAATGGTGGAATGCATCGAAGTTTTTGTGTGACCGCAAGATTCCCCTTAAGATAAAAGGAAAATTTTATAGAACAACTGTTAAACTGACAATGCTATATGGAGCGGAATGCTGGCCAACACATAGGCAACATGAGTATAAAATATGGGTAGTAGAAATGAAGATGTAAGGTAGATGTGTGAATATACGAAGGTGGATAAGATAAGAAATGAGGATATTTGACGAAAGGTATCAGTGGTACCGGTATGTGAAAAGATGAGAGAGCATAGATTGAGATGATTTTGACACCTTATGAGACGGCCATTGGATGCTCCTGTAAGAACAAGAGTTTGTTACCAAGAGCTAGATATAAAGAGAGGTAGAGGTCGACCGAAACTTACCTGGGGAAAGGTAGTTAAACAAGACCTAATGGAGTGGGATATAGATTGGCGGACGGTATGTCTTAGGACGGAGTAGAGAAAAGCTATAAGCTTGGTGGAGGGTTAAACCCATTAGTAGTTCTATGTTCCAGTCATTTCCTTGTTTAGTTCTTTTTCTCTTCTTTTCTCCTTTCACCATTCTTTTATTTTAGTTTTGTTTCTATCTTTTGTCCTATTTTCGATTTATCATTGGGTTCATCTACTACTGATCCCAATTAATTTGAGTTAAAAGTAATATTGATGTTGATTCATGCTGCTACATGCTACTCAAATTCCATGGTCAAGTGCTTATTTATTCTGCATTGGAGAACTTTTTCTCTCTTATTTTGAACATCTTAAAGTCAACAAAAACTAATGGAGGTCGATCATTGAATCTAGGATAGACTTTAAAAGAAATAAGGTTTTAATGATGTTCAATCCTTTTTACTATCTCTAAGCATTAAAATTATTTGATGTTCTTTCTAGTTCACAATTCAATTAAATTTTCCAATTATAATCTAATAAAAAGAATCATTCAATTGGGTGATTAAATGAAGAAAAAATATTAAGCATAGAAGAGAGGTGACAACAATCCTTTATTGAATAATAAAAAAGGTACATGTAAATAAATTCAATTGCATTAAACCCCAACAAAGGATGAAATTAGCCATTTATGGCCATGAGGAAAACAGAAATTGATGAAGCATTGATCTGGGGTGAAGCCTTGAGCATGGAAGTCATCCAAATGCAATCTCAAAATTGCAGAAATCAAAACCCCGCTTCATGTGTTAGAGGTCCCCTTTTATAGCATCTAAAAATTCCATGCATAGGTCCCTTCATTAAAGCTCACTTAAGTTGTCCCCAAATGAGGGTCACTTAAGCAAGAACAGTAGCCTCCTTTATTATCTCCCAAATGCATGCTTAAGTCGTTCCCAAATGGGGTTGGCTTAAGCCAAGTCAGTGAATCCCAAAATGTTTTTTTTTTTCATCTACATTGGTGATAATGCCCTTCGACTCTTTCCCAAAGTGTGCCTTCAACAAATTTTCTATAAAACAAACAATAAACAACCCAAGATCAAGTTGAAATGTAGAAAAAAAGAAAATTCTACCTCCAATAAGCCTTTTATTCAAAACAAAACAAAAATGAATACAAAGCTAAAAACATAAGAGATATTGTATAATTGCACCGAAAATACTACAAAATGTAAGTATAGGTGACAATTACCAATAAGGCCTTGTGTTAGGTATCCTTTTCATGAGAAGCTATGGTTTTTTCGCTCAACTATTCCATTATGTTGGGGCGTATAAGGACATGAACACTCCGAAATGATGCCCTTTTGCTGCAAAAATTCTTGGAATTTATAAGACACATATTCACCACCATTATTAGATTGTAAACTGATGTTCAACATAGGCAACAAAAGTCTAAAAAATATGAAATATCTTATCCTTAGAGTGAAGAAAATACACCCATGAGAATCAATTATACTCATCAAACGTCACAAAATACTTATAACTGCCATGAGAAACAGTAGGTGAAACACCCCAAATATCACTATGAATTATATCAAAACATTTGGTAGCATGATTACATGTAAAGGGTAAAGTTTAGCTTTTTCCAAGTTTGCATGCAACACAATTAATAGACAATTGAGGATCATAATAAGTCTGATCTTTATTTCGAAGAAAACCATGTTGAAACAAATGTCTTAAAATTTGAGAGTTAGGGTGACCTAATCTCTTATTCCATACCTCATTCTAAAATTTTATACTAATATAAAATTGTTTAGTGTTTCATAGATATAGATCAACATTAGCAATATTAAATAAGGGTTTGTTGAAAGAGGAAAAAATATTTATCTTCATGCTTTGAAAGGATTAATCTTTAATTATTGATTATGATATTTAATTATATTTTTAACTATCATTTATGTTTCTTTAGAAATTTTGATTATAAATAACCAAAATCATAAATAATTATAATTCTACATTATATTGATAAAAAATATTTAATAAAATTATTAATTAGTATGAAAATATTGTTTCTTAAAATAATATAAAAATATAAACCGTTTCTTAAAATATAATGTTGTTTCAATTTATAATTTCATTCGCATAAATGATCTCTTTACGCTATCTATTAATTTAGATAATGCAAAATATTATTTGTGCGAATCAAATTTTGAATTGAATTGCGTAACTAAACCTGTGAATTGCTCAAGGGGAATAAGAGGATAAGTAATATGAAAAGATGAACACTATTAGATAGTGTAAGAGATTTGTGTGAAGGGAATTTGTGAATTACAAAAGGGGAAATCAGAGAGGAATATGAACAGATGAAGACTTGGTCTTGCCGCCACTGTGAAAAGGAGTGTTGTCCAACCACGGAAGATTTAATTTGATAAAGCCACATTCGTCTTTCTCATCCCGTCCCTGTCATTTCATTTTATTGTCAATTCATTCATAAAACTATTTCATTTGTTTCTTTCTTTATTTTCATATTTTTTTAGGTATAAATATCTTTTTAGTTTTTTAAATTTAAATAATTATTTTTTATCCTTTAAAAATAATTTTTTTTATAAATTTCTCAAATTTTAAAAAAATCATTTTTAATTCCTTTTTCATTATGTTTATGATTTTATAATTTGTGACTATTTTTAATAATCAAAATAAATATTTCTGATTTAATTTTCTAAAAATAATTTCTCACAATTTTAAATTGTCAAAATATTTGGCTCATTGGTAACATGTTTTTTTACATATTTTAACAAAAGAAGAAAAAATATGGATGCTGAATTTGACGATTTTTATATATTTTTATGAATTTAAACGGTCACAAATCATTTTTCTAGAAAATAAATTAAAAAATCCTAATGATAAGAAGTCGTCACAAATTATAATATCAATAGTGCAAAGAAATAAAGGAACTAAAAGTAATTTTTTGAAAATTTTTAAAACTAATAAAAATATTTTTTTAAGGACTAAAAAAGTAATTACTCAAATTTATAGGAATAAAAATATATTATCCTATTTTTTATATTCATACTTGATACTACTATATATGTTTATTCCGTCAACAGTTAACAAGCTTGGGAATTCATAAAATAGGTTAAAATGGATTTAATTAATTTTGTACTTAATTATTTGATTTAAAATTATTTACTTAAATTCATTTTCGTTCCAATTAAGATTTGATATTCCGTGAAACAAAATTCAATTATTCTAATTTTATTAATATACTTATTCAATTATTACTAAGATGAATAAGTAACAAGAACATTACCCAATTTCTTTTTGCTCTCATTTTTATTACTTATTTTTACCTCTGTTTATTTTATTTATTACATGATTAATTTTTTTCTTCATTTTATTTTCTCCAACTTTCCGCTCACACACCCCAATTTTCCATCAGGATATTATTGTACAACAATCCTCCGATGTAAATAACAAGTCATATACCATAATCTTTTCCTTTATTTGGACAAATTTTTAACTATTTCCATTTAGTGTTAGCCCGTAATTAACGCCTCTAAAAAAAGCCCGTAATTAACGGTATCATTCTTTGATCTGTGCTAGCTTGTTTGGTTACACATAAGTTTAGAAAATATGCGCACATACTCTCACGTCTCTAATTAATGTAGAAACAAATATAGAATATTTATCTAGACATATTTTAGCAAGAGGTTCAACTCATTTGATTAAATACGATGCCAAACATTATAATTTATATCCTGACTTCCTCTCCAAGTCCTAGCTTTCTTTCTTATTTCAATTCTGATGCGTGTTCTTGTAAGTTAAACTTAGAAATATCTGATTATATATATATATATATATATATATATATATATATATATATATATATATATAAACTTAGGAATCTCTATGGAAAGGGAACTTTAAATTCTTTGAAAAATCAAAGGCATACCAGCTGCAACATACAAAAATAAATACAAACTTGCTTTCTTTAATTTACATATAGCATCAGCGGAATTACTACGGCACGGGCTCTTTGCTGACGGTTGATGTGTGTAGAAATCACATGTTCTCTTGGCTTGATCCTCTAATTAAAATATGATATGTGGTTAAAATATCATTTTCTTCCTGTAAAGAACCATGGCAGCCCAGAAAATGGAGAACTTTTGGGTATTGAAAGTGATTACTAATTACACAGGAGTTTGTTATCGAGATCTAACTAGCTGGAAAATGGTAGGAAAATAAACCAACTAAGCTCACAGTGATTGATCCTTTCACGTTATTTTTACAATTTTTTTTATGTCAAAAATGAATTCTTTCTAAAACAAATTTCTGGTATGAATTTGTTTTGACCAAAATTCAAGATCAAACTAACAATTTGAGAACCTAACAACCCAATCAGCAAAAAGAATAAAACATCAATTTTAATTACTTGTTTCACCTTTGATGATTTTAAATGAAATAACAATTTGAAATTATTTGTTTTGTCACGTCAAAACAAAATAATAATTCAAATTTATTTGTTTGTCATGTTAGTATTCAATTAGTTGATACATTTACCCACAATTGTTGGTTCGCATGTGTGGAGCTCGAGTCCACATTAAAAAATTGTAAAATATATGAATCAACACCGGTTTTAAGTATATGTGAAAACTACAACACTATGCTTAGCTCCATTTTGAACAATTACAGCTATATTATGTGGATCCTGGCATTTGAATTATATATACAAAAAAGGGTTATGGAAGGAAAAATTATAAGAGCAAAAACCAATATATATAAGTAGTGAAACAAAGGATCCAGATAATGTAAATCGTTGCTTTGATGTTAAGTATATTATTATTTTTCATGTGTACTTAAACAAGTGTTGATTCATATATTCAACAATTTTTTACTAAGGACTCAACTTGCACACATAAGAAAACGAATCAACAATTTCAAATTATTAAACGTTGACATGACAAATCTGCAATTTTGAATTGCTACTTTGTTTTGATGTAACAAACCAATAATTTTGAATTAGTATTTCCTTTAAAATAATCAAAGGTGAAATAACTATTTAAAATTATTATTTTATCTTTTTTGTTGACTAGACTCTCATGTTCTCAAATTATGAGTTTAACCTTGAACTTTTGATTAAAATATATCCATGTTAATAATTTATTTTAGAAAGGACCTATTTTAGTAAAAAATTTATAAAAGTAACCTAAATGGATCAATCACTCAGGAATCCATCTCATTTTAATTATATTTTTTTATAATATTTTTTCTTAAATTATTTGTCACTTTAAAATATCAATAGAACATTAGGTTTTCTTTTTCGATAATACTCCCGACAAATAAATACAATAGTAAATGTTTAGTTGTAAACAGTAACTGTATAGTACAGTTAATCATTTTTGTAATAAGGATATTTTATTTGAATGATATTATTTTATCACGAAATTGGTATAATCAATTGTTTCTTTAAGACGTATGTGTTATCTTAAAGACTGAAACGATAAATAAAAATAGGATGAAGGGAGTAATAAATTAACTTCCAGCTAAATAATATACTAAGAGCATTTCCAGTAACATTTCTTGTGAAGTTCCAGTTTAAGAGTCAATTATATTCTTATTCAGGATTATCATCGGAGGAGACCGACGTGACTTTTCGTTGTAAGAAACGACTCTGTTTTAATAACTTATTATTCTTATGATTAAAAAATATTTTGAAATAATACCTGAGATTCATTTTAACTTTTCTTTAAGGGAGATTCATTTTAACTTCTTAGAGGATTGTATCATTGAAATAAAAAAATTCTTAAATTTGGTTTTGCATGGTACGATGTACTAAATGTGAGTTAAGAACCTTCACTTAAATGCACTATGGTATTGATAGATGATCTAATGACAACAATTAAGGATTTATTAGAGTTAGTACTTTTTTTGCTGACTATTAGAGTTAGTACTTAGTAACACTTTTTTAATTCCTTTCATCTCATTTTATTTGTCCTTTAAAATATGCACACATCTTAAAAGATGATTTTTTATAGGAAATCTTAAAAAATGATCGATTATATCATTTCTTTCATAAGGTAATGTTATCTAACTAAAATGCTCTTATTTATGTAATAATAGTTAGGCAGATAGTAAAAATGATTAATTCATATATTGAAAGTTAAAATATTAATAAATGAGGATATTATGGAAAAAATAAATAATACCTTTTTATATTTTAATCGATATTCATCAATAATTCGTTATACGCTTTATAAGAGAAAAAACACAAAATGAAAAAAAAAACTTGAGGTTCTATTATATGAAAAGTCAAAATACACTCTTAAATGTTATTCTTTTTTCTCTTTTTAGAACGTCATTTTTAGAGACTTGGTAGATGAGTTGATCAATAGGGTTGGCAAAATGGGTCTAGTCCACCAGATCAACCTGCTTAACTCGTGAAAAAATATGGACTGGGTTGATGATAATATCAGCCCGTTAATTAAAAGCGGGGTGGGCCAACCCGAGCCACAAAATTGTGGGCCAAACGCGGGTCGGGACGGGTCAGCCCACCGTGCCAATATTATTTAAATATTAAACATTAAAATTAAAATATTTAACATATTTTGAAATAGGTATATTTTTTTAATTTATGTTCTTTTGCACTTTCAGCGTATTCTAATTCACTTCTAAGTTTTAATATTAAAATGTTTATGATAATGATACTTTTAAATAGTCTTTCATTGCTAGCATATTATACTTTGGACAGTTTACATCCATAAATTTCATTTGTAAATAATGTAATTTTGTGAATTATCACATGACATTATTTATTTAGCATTAGTTTTAAATTATTTATTTTTATTTAACTGTGTTTTTTTTTAATTATCACATTTGTATTTTTTTTAAATTAACTTATTTATTTATTTTTTATGCGAATTGGTCTGTTGGCTTGCGTGAAAGTTAGACGGACTAACATTTTCAGCTCACTTTGTAAAAGTAGACCAACTTACCCCTACCTCATTTTTGATGGGCTCGACTAGCCCACTCCATTTTTAGATACTGATCCATTTTACCAACCATATTGACCGGGTTATCTTCCGCAGTAATGGGTTTGGTACTAATAATGTGTGACTTTGACTATATGGAGTTTGTTTCCCACTATTCCAAGACTTCCCAATTCCCCAAATGATGTCATTCGTGTTTAGAAACCAATTCTTACTCCAAACAATTGGACTCAAATCCATCTAAAACGCAATTACAAGTTTCGGTGGGAACGTCATAAACTACGCCAAACCTAAACAGTTTCCAAACACGCTGGGCATCAGTTTTTCTTTCTAAAAAAAAAAAAGAAAATATCATTTTTTCACTTAAAAAAACTAAAAAAAAAACTTTCAAAAATTATATTATGCTTATATTTTTTGGTCCCCATAATATTGCTATGTGGGAACTTAACTAAGTTTTAATGAAAATTTTTCTTTTAATCATATTTTTTTATTCATAATATTCGAATCTAAAATTTTATTAAAAATATTAACTTGATATCACTTGAACCAACGAGTTTAATATGTATGTCATCTTTCAGATATATTTTTTATTCTTGTACAAATTTAATATCTTATTAACTATAATATATAATGTCTCTTCTTTTATAGATCTTATCTCTAATTACTCCAAAATTTCTATTCCATATTCACACTGTCCTGATTTTCTCTCTAGTTCTTAAGTCATGAAACTTCTCAATTCAATTGTCATTAGTCAATACCTTAATCATCAACATTTGCCATTATTATCACCTTATCTAGGGCGATATATCTTGATGACATAAATTTCATTGAGATATAATAAACAGTTATACAACAATTTACACAACTTTGTGTGCATCTCTGTCCTTAATTCTATCATTTATTACAATTTAAATTTAAGTTTTGTCCCTTTTGTCTCCTTCTCTTTTTCAGTTGCATATTTTGTTGTACAAATTATTATACAATATCATTTCTCAATTTCATTCACCCTTTTAAGCTTTAATTTACCTCACTCAAGACTCAACCATGATTGTTTTGAAATGCGAATGAGGTAATGTTTGCCTCTATATAAGGCACAGCTAACTACAGAAACACTCAACACCAAAACAGAACCAAATTTATGGATTCCCTCTCTCGGCTTAGCTTTCTTTGCCTTTGCCTTTGCCTCTTTCCCCTTTTCGCTTCCCCTGCCTTGCTGTTTCAGGTTTCACATTCTCCCCTCCCAATTCTTTGGTTTTGACCCACAAATGCACACAAACACACTCAACAAACAACCACCTTATATGAATAGTATTCTTAAAGTATCGTATCTAATATTTTTCAAAAATTGACATATTATTGTATCGAATACATATCATATCCGATACTTGTATCGTATCTGTACATCATAGACCTTACATGATTGTGCATTTCTAACTAACTATGCATGAATATGATAAATGTTGTCACTCACAGGGGTTCAACTGGGAATCAAGTAAGAAAGGGGGTTGGTACAACTCGCTGAAGAACACCATTCCTGACCTTGCAAATGCTGGAATTACACATGTTTGGCTCCCTCCACCCTCTCAATCTGTTTCTCCTGAAGGTTCGTCTTTCTACCTGCTTCACTCAAAATAATATATTAGTGGATGATGAATTCATGATCAGCATTTGTCATTAAATTTCCTGATAAATGATTAAGTTTCTGGCATAATTTTGTCCATATAGTATAAGGTTGTCGTATTCAAAATATGGTTGTCATGTGTCAATTTGAGATATAGTTTGCAAAACATGATTTAGCTAAAAGAAAAGTAACTTAGAGTTTAATTGTCATGCATAGTCAACCAATCAGAAATTATCCTATGACACTTGTAATTAGTTATGATAAAAGTGAACATAAATTACTATATATGATAATATGTAATTCGATGAAAGGGTAAAAAATCTTTCTAGTACAGTCTTTCTAAATTCTTTTGTCAAATAAACTGATTAGTGTTTTGTCACTTTTGAATCCAGGGTATCTTCCAGGAAGGCTATATGATCTTGATGCTTCAAAGTATGGATCCAAGGATGAACTGAAGTCCCTAATTGCGGCTTTCCATGAAAAGGGAATAAAATGCCTAGCTGACATAGTCATAAACCACAGAACTGCAGAGAGAAAAGATGGAAGAGGAATATATTGCATCTTTGAAGGTGGCACACCAGATGCTCGTCTAGATTGGGGTCCATCTTTCATTTGCAAAGATGACACTGCTTATTCTGATGGCACTGGAAACCTTGACAGTGGTGAGGGCTATGATCCTGCACCGGACATTGACCATCTCAATCCACAGGTGCAAAGAGAGTTGTCTGAATGGATGAATTGGCTCAAAACTGAAATTGGTTTTGATGGTTGGAGGTTTGATTTTGTGAAGGGCTATGCCCCCAGCATTACCAAAATTTACATGGAACAAACTAGGCCAGATTTTGCAGTTGGAGAGAAATGGGATTCTCTCTCAATCGATAACTATGACGGTCATCGTGGGGCACTGGTAAATTGGGTTGAATCTGCTGGTGGGGCTGTCACTGCCTTTGATTTCACGACAAAAGGAATTCTTCAAGCTGCTGTGCAAGGGCAACTTTGGAGGTTGAAGGATTCAAATGGCAAGCCTTCTGGAATGATTGGTGTGAAACCAGAAAATGCAGTAACATTTGTTGACAACCATGATACTGGTTCCACTCAGAGAATTTGGCCATTCCCATCAGATAAAGTCATGCAAGGATATGCTTACATTCTAACACATCCAGGCACCCCATCAATAGTACTATTCTCCAACCCGTTTTACCTTTCAATATATTTTCTCTAAAAAAAAAAACTTTCTGAATATATTTTTGTTGAACTAAATTACACTAACACCTATAAAGTTTTGTCAAATTTCTCTTGATACTTTTATCTTTTTTAGCCGGCCACTGACCTCGTATTTGTTTAAAATACATTACACTGACACCTCTTAAATATCACATTGACACTATTGCTTACAAAACACACATTATGTCGTGTACTCTTACAAGAAGGTTACTATAAGCATTAAGAAACATGAATCATGTACGATCTCAAGAAATCTTAAGGGGTGTCATTATAATTTGCTTTATTTTCTTATATTTTAAAAGATGTTGATATAATTGAGTAGGAAAAGTATGATGGTTTCCTACTTTGCTTTGCTTGTGGGATGAGATTCTTTTTTCTTTAATTGTTCCTCTTATTGTTGTTATTCTTTCTTGTAATGCAGTTCTACGATCATTTCTTTGATTGGGGCTTGAAGGAGCAGATTGCCAAATTGAGTAGCATAAGGGTGAAGCATGGGATCAATGAGAAAAGCAGTGTGAATATTCTGGCAGCTGATGCTGACCTTTATGTTGCAAAGATAGACGACAAGATCATCGTGAAGATAGGGCCAAAGATGGACCTTGGAGACCTTATTCCCCCAAATTTCCACGTTGCTACCTCTGGCCAAGACTATGCCGTGTGGGAGTGACTCAATTTATTACATTACATTAAGTCAATAAGGAATGTTTCATGTTTATCATAAAACTACCCATATCTATAGTATAAGAAGATTTTATACTCGGTTTAATTCACCAGTTTGCCGAATACAAATCTTCCTTATTATCATAAAAGATAATTTCAAAGCTTATAATCTGCTTTTTTTTTTTTTTTGCTTTTGTATTTTATCTTTTGGTTTAAATATGTTTTTAAGGCAAATGGTCTTCTACGCATTGAACTTTGTAATATGAAGGAAAGATATCGTCAAGTTGCTGAGATTTTTATGTGAATTAGAGCCATACCAGATTTTCTGGCTTCCATATTGCTAAATCGATTTCTTTCCAAGAACAATTGGATGTCATCTATATTGCTGAGATTTTTATGTGAATTAGAGCCATACCAGAGTCTTTGATGATTTAGGTATATAGTACATTTGAACTGTTTTTCTACCCGAAGAATTTGACTCATTACTACCAGCACAAGTACGCAGAATTTAGAAATGTAGAAAACTTGGTGTTACTCTTCTCTAGATCTGAATCAAACAATGAAACAACCAATGGTTCCTTCCAAAATTACTCTTGCTTGATCAAAGGGTGTCAACAACCTCGTGTGAATTTGACTGCAGCAAGCAATGCAATTGACTTAGTTAATAATATTGGGACTGTTTCTACTCATGCTTATTATCCTCTGGTGGAAAAGATTCGATTATTCAGAAACTTTGATTGGAATATCACTTTCGTTCACTCCTACTGAGAGCAAAGGCCGATTCTTCATTTTCGCTTTGGAATGTCGTCTGTTCGCCTTTTATGCAATTGTAACAATCCGTCGTGGTTACATGACACTACCTAAAGTATTTTGTGGAAGACCTTCAATTTATATTCGTAATTTAAATTACCTCACATACACCTATTAACATTCAATACAAACTTAATGGTTATAAGCAAGGTTTTAAATATTAGTCGCAGTCATATTAAGGTTTTCTTGTGTTTGTTGATATCGTGAAAAATTACGAACAAATACAATTAATGTGATCCCAATTGTGATAGTAAATAATTAAAAAATCTTAATGTTACGACTCAAATCATTATCGCGAACCAATATTTAAAACTCTAGTCATAAGAAATACATCTATTCTCAAAAGTATCAGCAATCTTTACTGCTTGCTGATGTTTTAGACCTGTCTACTTGTTGCGAATTCGGCAAGTATATCGATCATTCCAAGTAATATAATGATAAGAAAGTGTATCATTCCCACGAGGATTGTTTGACCAATTAAACTATAATTAATATCAATAGGTTGGAAGACAAATATTTATAAGAAATTGGTGTTGTGTGTGTATACGAATTAAATTAAAATCTAACTATGAACATTAAGTTTGATGAACAAGTAAATAGGATTATAACGATATATAAAGTAATGTAGCTAGGGCAACCCACACTAAATGCTTCCTACCTTCTTACATGAATTGTCTACTACCTTCAGCTATTACAAGGTACCCAATGCATTCATCGTCATACAATCATAGTTAAGTCCTAATTCCTTAGTGACCTTAACCCTTTAACCCATTTCAATACCCTAATTCCTTAGTAGCATTTATTAGGTTAAGCATTAAGTGATGCATGAAATGTTTGCAAGCATACACTTCTATCCCTAGACAATGTAAAACTTGTCACTTTACCCAAATCCAAGCATAGAATCCCAATATTCTTATTGTAAACCCTAGCTTTCAATACCCAACTAGAGTGATTAGTTCCAGCAAGATAGAAACATATATGCAATTAAGTAAAGTGAAATAACTTGATATAAATGAAGAATAACATCCAATACAATCCAAAGGATGTTACATTCAGTGCTTAACCCTAACTACAATATGAAACTAGCCAAACCTCATTGTGGGTGGTTGTGATACAAAAAATGGCATACCCAGCTGAAGTGCAAGGAGAAGGAGATGGAGAAGAACCTCCACTTGAGCCTTCAATCCCCCTCAAACCCTAGCTAAGGTACCCAAGCTTCCAAAACCCTATTTTTGTGATTTTCTCCCTCCAAAAGTCGTGCATTCAATGCTGAGGGTTTAGTATTTATAACTCAACTTGTGAAGTCCCTGTTTTGTCCTTGACAGCTTTAATTATGCAGCTTCTGTCGACCTGTGGCGCTGATGGCGCGAGTATGGCGCTGCCGGTGCCAACTTACAGAACAAATGGCGTCAATGGTGCGAACTTGGCGCTAACGGCACCAACTAGCAGATTTCATGGCGCTAATGGCGCCATCCTGGCGCTAATGGCGCCATCCTGGCGCTAATGGCGCCATCCTGGTGCTAATGGCGCCGGGTTCCAAAGCTGATGGCGCTAGTGGCGCTACTTTGGCGCATATGGCGCCAACTTCCAGTGTTCTTGGCGCTGGTGGCGCCATTAATGGTGCTAGTCGCGCCAAAGTTTTCTTCAAAGCTTGGTTTTTCTTCTGATCTTTGCTTAAGATTGGCATATCTGATTGACTTCCTGACAATTACAAAATCAGCATAATTCTCACACAAAATGGGCAATTATCAATGCTTAATGCTCAAATTCTTGCTCTTAATAGCTTAGGAACCTTATATGCTAGGCGCATATCACTACTGTTAGACGTAGTTAGTCTCCTTTGTGTTTCTACTGTTTTTATTTTTCCACTTATAAAAAAATGCACCTTTATTATAAAGGATCATGTGAAAATAATGCAACACCTTACCTAAAAAGAGGGTCATGTATCAAAACAAAAGATATTTGAGTCCATATGAAAAGTTTGACATTTTATTTATTAACTTTTAAACACGGGAATTGTTAATTTTTTTTAAATGAGGATTGTTATTATTATTATTTTATCTTTTCCATTCCACAAAAGTGGATCCTTGCTCTTACATATTTCTGCATGCAATGAAAAATTAAAGTTACTAAGTTGTCTTGGTAAGAAAAAAACATTTTGTGTGTAGGAGGATTTTAATTGATCATTTTTTAATCTTTTTAGTTTAAAAAGTTTTCACATTAATCAAATCAAAGGTGCATCTAAGATGGCTATCATTAACCTTCAATAATTTTTGCAATAATCAAATTAAAAGTACATCCAAAGTATTTTAGTTCAAATATAATAAAATTTTAAATTTTTTATGAATTTCTTAATCTGTATATTTAACTTTAAACATCAGTCGATATGGAATAAAAGTATTGTCATTTTCAAAAGTAATGAAAAGTCAAATATATATGCTTCATACTTAATCTGTATATTACCTTTTTTTTTACATAAAAAATGTATTAATATTATATTAATTTGAGAATTTAAAAGAATTTAAAAATAAATTCAATAAATAAGAATATCTAATTTAGATTTTAAGAGCAAAAATATATTTGAAATTATATCTCCTTATTGTAGTATTAAATAGTAAAATAATTATAAAATTAATCACAAGTAATGAAATATTAAATAATATTATTTTAGTTCAAAGACACTAATATTTTTTTAAAATTTAACATTTTTATTTATTTCTTAATGTTAAATACTCAATAAATATGGAATAAAAGTAGTATCATATCCAAATGTAATGAAAAGTCAAGTATATTCCATTCAACCTTAATATGTATATAACCTTATTTTTTTGCATAAAATGTATTAAATATTAAATTAATTTGAAAATTAATAAAGCTTTAAAATGAATTAATAAATGAAAATATCAAATTTTGATTTAAAGAAGAATAAATATATTTAAAATTATATCTTCTTCTATAAAATATTAAATTATTTATAAAATAAAAGGTATTTTAAAAATAAATAAAAATAATCAATTATAACTTATGATTGAAATAAAAATATATATTTCAAATTTTAATCTATTATTTTATCTAAAATTTATTATTACATAATTTTCATAGTCACATAGTTTTTAATTTCGTTGTTTTATTCATCACATAAAAATTTGTCTCATTTGCACGTTTTACATGTAACTTATTCTTTTTTGACATGCACCCACCTTTTTTATTTTTTTTTTACTTTTCAACAATTTTACTCCTAACTTTTACTCTTATTAACGGACAAACAATGGAAGCTAAAATCCAAAAGTTTCTTAAAAAGTAGAGAATAAAATATATCAGGTAAAATTTTCCAAAAGTTAAAAAGTCGGGAGTAAAAAGAACAACTAAGCTTAACAAATGTAATAATTATAAAATAAAATAAAAACATTTTAAAAACTAATTTTATGAAGGAACATAGTTCAATGTGCCAGTATTAGAAATGAGAGTATTATCTTGAATGTTACTTAGTATTTAGTTAAACAAATAAATATTTATTTTCTTTGATCAAATAATTTTTAATTCTACATTTTGAAAATAATAACTATATTATTTGATAAAATATATTAAAAAAAGTTTGGGCTTTGTTACAATGTATACTACTGCAAATTTATTAATAAAATAAATTTGAAATAGTATACATTCAAATATTAATTTTATAGTCAACATCTAATTATTTTTTTTCTTTACCAATTTTATTTATTTATTAATAAGATGTTACAAAAGGTGAAGTTGGCAAGGATTAGAATTCAGAACCTAGTGTTGCTACATATAAGGCACAACTAACTAGCAGTAGAAATACTCAACTCAAAAACAGAATCCAAGTTATGGATTCCCAGCCTCAGCTCTGCCTTTTCTGTGTTTTCCTTACCCTCTTCCCCCTTTTGGCTTCCCCTGCCTTGTTGTTTCAGGTTTCACATCCCTTATTCTTTGAATTTGACCCATACAAATGCACACAACACACACACACACTTAACAAACAACAACTTACATTTCTAATGGTTAACTTTGCATGAATATGATATATATAAATGTTGTCACATGCAGGGGAACTGGGAATCAAGTAGCAAAGGGGGGGTGGTACAACTCGCTGAAGAACACCATTCCTGACCTTGCAAACGCCGGAACTACCCATGTTTGGTTTCCTCCTCCCTCTCAATCTGTTGGTCCTCAAGGTTCATCTCTCTACCTGCTTCACTCAATATAATATATAGATTAATTACTCTTTTGTTTCCTACACTTGAGTTTTAGTCCCTATACAAGCAACTTTTTTTTTTTTTTTTAATTCTTACTGGGTTAGTTACCAAATAACTTTGTTAGCTCTAAGTTCTTTGAAACTGCCACAAAAATTGTCTAAAACAATCGCAAGAACAATGTACTTTTTAAAACTTTTGGAAGTTTCACAATTGCCAGTAGTTTTAGAGAACCATGAGTTACACGGTAACCAAAGACAGCGATTAAAACAGATTTGAACCATAATTTTGCCAACCATATGTTCAAATAAACTGAGTATTAAATTTCAATTTGTCACTTTTGAATCTAGGGTACCTTCCAGGAAGGCTATATGATCTTGATGCATCAAAGTATGGAACCAAGGATGAACTGAAGTCCCTAATTGCAGCTTTCCATGAAAAAGGGAATAAAATGCCTAGCTGACAGTCATAAACCACAGAACTGCTGAGAGAAAAGATGGAAGAGGAATATATTGCATCTTAGAAGGTGGCACACCAGATGCTCGTCTAGTTTGGGGCCATCTTTCATTTGCAAAGATGACACTGCTTATTCTGATGGCTCTGGAAACCTTGACAGTGGTGAGGGCTATGATCCTGCACCGGACATTGACCATCTCAATCCACAGGTGCAAAGAGAGTTGTCAGAATGGATGAATTGGCTCAAAACTGAAATTGGTTTTGATGGTTGGAGGTTTGATTTTGTGAAGGGCTATGCCCCCAGCATTACCAAAATTTACATGGAACAAACTACGCCAGATTTTGCAGTTGGGGAGAAATGGGATTCTCTCTCAATCGATAACTATGACGGTCATCGTGGGGCACTGGTGAATTGGGTTGAATCTGCTGGTGGGGCTGTCACTGCCTTCGATTTCACAACAAAAGGAATTCTTCAAGCTGCTGTGCAAGGGCAATTTTGGAGGTTGAAGGATTCAAATGGCAAGCCTCCTGGAATGATTGGTGTGAAACCAGAAAATGCAGTAACCTTTGTTGACAACCATGATACTGGTTCCACTCAGAAACTTTGGTCATTCCCATCTGATAAAGTCATGCAAGGATATGCTTACATTCTAACACATCCTGGCACCCCAACAATGGTACTATTTTTTCCAACCTCCTTTTAATTTTTAATATATTTTTTGAGTAAATTACACTACATTATAGGAAATTTTGTTAAATTTATGTTAGTACTTTTCTATTTTTTATTCTTACACTGACCTCTTATTTGTTTAAAATACATTACACTGACATCCTTAAGGCTTGTGCTGACCCTATTTGTTACCTACGAAACATATTACACCGTGTACTCTTATAAGATGGTTTCTATAAACAAATGTTACAAAACATGGAGTTATGTACGGTTTCAAGAAATCTCAAGCAGTATTAGTATAATTTGTTTTTTTTAAAAGATGTTGATATAATCTCAAGGGGTGTTAGGCTTTCAAGATTTTTGATTTAGTTTCTTGGAAGCTTAGAAATAGGAGGATTAACTTCTTGGTTGGTCACATTTTTAGAGAAGACAATATATACTTGGGCGGATTTGATAGCTTCTTATTCATGCACACTCCATCTTGAATTTCTATCGGGTAGGATTTCCCACCCTCTTTTGTTTCAAAAGAGTACATTAGGAAAATGATTCACCTACCAAACTATAGGCTTAATAGTTGTCTTCGTCATGGGTTTGGCCATGTCCCCATGCTTGTTTTTCATGCCTTCTTTTATGTTTTTTGGTTAATATATGTAGTGATCTAGGGGTAACAATGGGGTGCCAATCTAGTTGGGATCTATTGTTATCATATTGTGCATGTCATGCTTTTGCTTAAAAAAGTATAATTAAGTAGGAAAAGTATGGTTTGGTATTTTGCTTTGCTAGTATTAAAAGATAGAAAAATGATGATTTTATTCACATTTAATTGTAATTGCACAAGAGATATATATAGAGTATAGAGGAATAACAAACTTTAGATTATCTACTAAATTATCTATAACTTGAATTTGATTTGTAATAACTTGTAACTAATTATTCTATTGTATCAATAGTTTAACATGTCCTCACAAGATGGTCTCAGCGAAGACAACACAGATCTTGCTCATCAGAAATGCGTGAGGCAAAAATGTAAGATCTTTGGTGAGAAGGTTCGCATGTCGATCAAAGTCAACATACACAAACTTAACCATTAAGTAAACGCAAACATGTTTAACCACCATAAGGTATAAGCAAACTCGTTTAATCACCATAAGACTAAAGTAAAGTAATCACGCTTAAACATCATTAAGCATAAGCTAGCAAAAAGACTTAATCACCTAAAAAGGAAGAAGTAATAAGATGGTTTAACCACCTAAAAGGCATAAGCAAAAAAGCTTAACCATCTAAAAGGTAAAAACAAAAAGGCTTAACCACCTAAAAAGATAAAAAAAAAAAAAAAAAGGCTTAACCACCTAAAGACAGAAGTAAAATGACTTAACCACTTAAAAGGTAGAAGCAAATGACTTAATCACTTAAAAGTAGAAACAAGAAGGCTTAGCCATCGTGATTAATTTCGGATGGAGGACATGATGATCCTCCTTACATAGCCAAGAAGTTTTGGGTTTAAGAAGATGAGTCATTTAGTAACTGGTAAAGACTAACTTTAATGAGTAGATTAGAAGTAATAAAGTAATCACGAGGGAAAATGTAAAAAAATAAAAAAATCTATTTAGTTGTTAAACTCAAAAGATAAAATAACATAATTTTATTTAAGTTTAATTGTAAGTGTACAAGAATAAATATATATATATATATAACAGAGGAATAACAAATTTTTATTTACTAAATTATCTATAACTAAATTTAAATTACAATAACTTTTAACTAATTATTATATTATATCAATAGTCTAACAGCTACTTGGATGAGGTTGTTGTTTTTTTTTGTCTATCATTTTATTACTGTAATTATTTCTTGTTATGCAGTTCTACGATCACTTCTTTGAATGGGGCTTGAAGGAGGAGATAACCAAATTGAGTGGCATAAGGTTGAAGAATGGGATCAATGAGAAAAGCAGCGTGAATATTCTGGCAGCCGAGGCTGACCATTATGTTGCAAAGATAGACGACAAGATCATCGTCAAGATAGGGCCAAAGAAGGACCTTGGAAATCTTATTCCCTCAAATTTCAGCGTTGCTACCACTGGCCAAGACTATACCGTGTGGGAGTGACTCCATTTATTACTCCCTTGTTGCTAATTGATTAATGTTTTAGCATTTAAAAATAAAAATTTATATTTCATTAATGTTTTCAGTTTCAATAAAATATTACAAATTTATTTCAATTTTATTCCATAAATAAATATTTTTTTCTTAGAATACTTAATAATGCATTATAGAAATTAAGAAAGAGAGTTAAATATTTTAATAAATTAAATTACTCCAATAGTGTTGTCCTATAGTAGTAATTATTTTTTAATTTAATTTGAATTCAAAAACCTTAAACATTAACCAGTTTAGACGAAGGACGGAGTACATTATAATTTTTTTTGGGTGAATATTTTACAATAAGGAATATTTCTTGTTTGTCATAAATTATTCTTGTTGTGAGTTTTATGTGCACAATCTTAGACTAAAATTAACACGTGGAAGTAGAAATTAAAAGAGAAAGATAATATATAAGTATTTTACTTTGTTCACTAATCAGGATAAAATCCTTATTATCTATATTCAAGGACAAAGAATCTCTAGACTCTTTTATTAACACTACAATATCAGGACATATTCCAACAACATTCATTGGCCTAAAATACACAGGTAAGCAAGAAAACAAGATTTACACGGTACAAAAGAGAATTATTATTTACCAATGTCAAGAACAGACATTACCCGACCTTATACTCTTCTCTCAACCAGTTCCTTACAGAGAACAACCTCAAGAATACCAACAGGATCAAACCCGAGAGAGAAAGAACCTCCACATGTAACACCACAACAATAGGAACGCAGGACACATATCACAGAACCACCTATATCATCATCACTCAATTATTCACTCACCATGCTTAATATTTGTGCAAAAATGATAAACCCTAGCAAAGCTAGGTCACAGAGGAAAAGAAGATGAAAAGAATGCAATAGGAAACTTATAGAGTATGTCATAAAAAAGGAAGTGTAAAAGTCAAAATGAATAAATGTACTACTTGTGTACTTTGTGAATGAAAGCTTTTTATATATGTGGCAGCTCACTAAGTAAAACTCACCGATACAAGTAAACGTAAAGGTAGATGGCTTTTGGGCTTCATACCTTGCAGTGTTGATTTGTGTATAGGATAGTTTTATACAGGTTTAATTTACCTATTTGTATAATACAATTCCCTATTATAAAAGTAAATTGAAAAGCTTTTCAATCCAATCCACACACGCACACAAACATAATTTACTTGATAAAATATTAATAATCGCATTATAATTACAATTAATATTATAGTATATACTTATGTTTCTTCAATTCATTATCAGCCAAATCTAGTTTGGTGGGCATGCCATACTAGAGAGATTCCTTGGTGTCGAAGTATTAGTTCAGTAATTTTGATAAGATAAATTAAAACTATTTACAAATCAGATGTATGCAGTAATTTTTTGAGTAGTTTCTTTCAAATGTCTTGGTACGATTATAAGATTATGAGCCGTGGCGGACTCAAAAAAATTTGTTTATGTTCGCTCACTTAGTGATGAAGCTGCCCAAAAAAAAAAAATTTGTAAAAAAGTTTAAATCAACCATACAAAATTATAAATCCGTTTAAAACGTAGTTACTTTTATAATAAAATGTAAATTAAACAAAATAGAGAATCGACCAAAAAAATAGAATAAAGACCTATATGATTATTTGAAACAGAAACGAATTTGAAGTGAGAATCAATCTATAAATAAAAGACAAGAAGGTGTACAGAACTCTTATGAGCAAAAGAAACAAAAGTATTTGACCAAAGAAAAGCACAATGACTTTGCTTTTGTAGCATAAATCAAATGAGGCAGCTTAGAGATAGAGCTAGGAAATTTACGAAATCGAAGTGAGAGAGAAAAAGATAAAAAAAAAAAAAAAAAAAAACTGGAGCAGGTTTTGAAATGAAGGTACATCCCAGGCACGGATTTGTTTCTTTTCTCTCTCTCGGAATGACTGTGCCGAGTGGTGTGTGTCTTTTCTCTCTTTCGGAATAACTGTGCCGTGTGGTGTGTGTGCTCTGTGTTGTGCTGTGCTGTGTTTTTTGCTGTAGGTGTAACCACCACCCTCTCCACTACAACCCCACCCCACTACCATAGTTCAAAATTCTTACGTGGGTCTGTCACTAATTATGAGTATAGTTTCCTTTAATTTTCACTACTTTTTATAAAGAAAAAAAGCGTAAATAAATTAGCGATGATTGGAAATCTAATGTTAATTGGCTATTCAAACGAATACTAATATAAAATATTTGAGAGGCACTATCAAAAGGATATTTAATTACATTTGTAGGGAGAGTTGTATCATGGCCTCAAAACTTCTAATTAAACGTGTTGAATTATGTACCACAAAGCAAAATATATTGCATCATATGAAGCTTGTGAAGAAATGCTATGTATAAATTCTTGTGCAAGCTAGGAAATAGCACAAATATATGGTCAATTGTGACAACCGAAGTATCATTTATTTAATTAGCCAAGAATTCCATCTTCCATTCACAGTCTAAACATATTAATTACAAATGGTTGGATAGGAGCATGTTCCATTCACACTCTATACAGTAAACAGACACTGCTGTATGGTGGAAAGAATAACGAAAATGTCGTTCCAAACCGAACACACAAGTAATTAGAGTCCCCACCTTGATAAGCCGCGATGATCATTTACTGCTTACTACTTTATACTGGTCACTTGCTTCTGTGATCCAAAACTACGATCGGCAGCATACTAAGACTTAGGATTTGTTTTAGATAAATTTTTTTAAAAATATTTCTAAAAGAAGAAAAAAAAAGAAATGAGATTAACTTTTTCATAACTAAAAATAAACTCTAATTTTTAGAAATTCATCAATATAATTTTTCTAAAAGATAAGATAACATCTACAAATGAACCCATGAAAAACTTATTTTATCTTATAGAGAAACTCATTTCATTTTTTTTCTTCTTATTTTCTTCTTCTAGAAGTGGTTTCAGAGAAACTTAGATCCAAAGATACCCTTACACCAAATTAACCCTTTCCCACTCAAACCAATTCAGATTTCACTCACGTCCGGAAATATAAATTGAAGTTAGCTTGGTAGTTAAAGGGAGAAGGAGAGAGCAAGAGAGTTACAATTCGAATCCATTTCATTAACTTTTTAATAAAAACTAACAATTACCATTTGTTTGATGAAAAATAAATAAAAAGAAGATTCCACTCGCATCCCCACTTGAGCTATATATCTTAACTCTCGTTAACGTTGTTGCTCAGAATACCCTCATTCCACTATCAAATCACTCTGTAGACATTACCCTACACATATTACACAATTAATCACTTTGAAAACTAATTAAGGTACCCCAAGGCTGAAGAATGCCTATAAAGGACCATATATAAAATAGAATAGAATTGAAGCATATGCACACCATGCACACAAAAACAAAAACATGAACAAGTCTCTTCACATGCAGGTTTTCTTATGCTGTTTGGGTCAATAATTATCGTTGGGAAGGGGTCTTGACATCTTTGCCATCTTGTCCTTCCACCCACTTTTGGCAACATTAATAATGTGCTAGAAGGTGTGGCAAATCCAAGAGACGTGCATGGTGGGCAATTTGGATAGCTACAATTTGGTCCATTTGTAAACATAGGAATTGAGTTATCTTTAACAACAAAATTCCAGATATTATGTAGTTTGTTCTGAGATCTATTTGTGAAAATTTTTCTAATATTTATCCTCTCGGATTTTCTAAACAATTAGTATTATTGTCGATGGTTCAACTTGGTGACCGATTTAAATGAGTAAAATGACGACGGTGGATTCATGGACATAGGAATCATTTGTATCGGAAGTTTTCCTTAGTGAGTCCATGCACAAAGGTCAGACAACGATTCCCGCTGTTGGGGCGGTTCAAGATATTAGAGCATATTGACAGCAATGGCTAAATTAGTCGGGATAGTCACAGTTAAGTTCTAAGGACCACCATGGAATACTCGTGGTTAAAAATGACTTTCACTCAAGGGAGAAGTTACTATGTGAAAGAGTCTCACACTTGAGAATAAATTATTGAAGTACAAGTATGAGGTAAAGTCTTAAATCGGATAACAATGGGAAGGTTGAGCATCATCTAAGAGAGAATAAGACTCATAAACCAGAGTCTTAAAATTTTGGATTAAAGTGTGATATCAAATTTACTAATTGTTGCTTATGCCTCATTGGTAAAAATCTCCGCTGTGTTTTACTTCCCTCGATTGCCCAATAGTTGGGTACTATAAAACTTGTCTCGTGGAAATGGTTGAGAGCTAAGGAAAAGGATTTCTCTTGCAGATATTTTGAGTGAGAATCAGACCCCATGATGTGCATCTCGGGTCTTATAACTCGCGTGGAGGATCATCAATTACTGTGGGGGTTGCGTTTTAATACACGATCTGTTATATAATCACTTTGGTTGGCATGTTTGTTTGGGGATATCATTCCTTGGTGTTGGTCAGTGTCACAGCCTTGTATCTTGGCATATGCATCATTTCATGTATATTCTAAGATGCTTGGTTTTTTGCTTCATGCTGAACAATCACCCTTTTGTATATCTTTTGTAGCACTTCGTGTGCATTTTATCATATATATATATATATATATATATATATATAAGTATTTTCTTTGCCCATAGAAAAAAATGGACAAGTTTCTTACTTCACTCTGTTTCCTATTCCTTTGCATTTCTCTTTTCCCTTCTTTCTCTTCCTCCGCCATACTGTTTCAGGTTTCACCATTTCTCTCTCTTTCTCTTTGTATTTAGATACAAATACTATCACTCAATCACACATGCAAGATGAACTTATAAACATGCGTGTGTGCTGTAGGGGTTCAACTGAGCATCAAAATTATTAAGATGCATACATTTGGTCAACTTCAAATTTTATTTGCAAAAATAAAGCAATGATTATAGGATATTTACCATCATTTTAGTTTAGTAGTTCACAAGGCATACTA
Organism: Glycine tomentella; assembly: GCA_007407185.1. Lineage (NCBI taxonomy): Eukaryota > Viridiplantae > Streptophyta > Magnoliopsida > Fabales > Fabaceae > Glycine > Glycine tomentella. Next base: position 1,222,444 of record PYAF01006013.1, on the reverse strand, counting down.
AAAGGTTGAAGACTCATTTAACTTTTAATCTGCAAATTTCATTTTAAAGATGTGACTTTGGCCTTCATATGATATTTTCCATGCATTAGAAACTTATACTGTATCCAGCTCAGTTGGATGACATGTTTCCAATATGCACACACTGTGCCATTCATAATACTCCAAATCATAAGCTCAAAAAATTTATTTGATTTGATATCAAATCTCACACATATCTTTACAAAAGCCGAGGTTCAATATATCAGAAGCCTATGCAGAATACAGTAATCATCTTATTTTTTTCTTTTCTCACCAGGGATGAAGAACTTATTTTTATGTTCTCAATTCTCATAAAGCGGTGAGTTGGAGACCATTCACAATCCTCTGTGACATGGAGTATAAATGTATAATGCAATCAACCATACATACAGTAATCACTAACATGTACAAGTATGGTATAATTTTGAATAATCTCCGAAAGGATGAGATGTTCAGATAACTGCAGCAGCATTACAATGCATATACTTTCAATAGGGCTTACACTTAATGCGTCGAATGCGTCTTTTTTTTCCCGAAGAACATCAAAACCCATGGTAAAAATGACTTCTTCTTCTTCTTTCCAGTTTTTGCATCCGCGGATGCTACACTGTTTGAATGGGAAAAAGACTTTGGAGTGGAAAAGTAACGTGCAGGAATAGGTCCACTTCGACTTTGGTCAATGTTATTTGCTTCCTTGTGTCTTTCAAAACTAACATCGTGATTTTTACTACTCTGCTTCACCACTCCTCTTTGGCCTGATTCACCGGCATTTCTTCGTAGTTGCTCGTGTTCAGCCCTCCATTTTCTTAGTTCTTGCTCTACGCCTAACTTTCCCTCCCTTGCCTTTTCAGCTTTATCCATTGCAATCTTCAGAGATTCCCTTCTAGCAGCCATCTCTCTATTCACATCATTCAGCTTCTCCAAGGTTTTCAATTCAGACTCCTTAGCTATCTCAATTTCAGAATTAGCAGCTGCAACCCTCGTATTCGCTTGCTCTTCTGCGTCATGTGCTTGTTTGCTAAGATTGTAGTACTCCTCCACCGAAAGTGTCACCCAAGAGGATGAATCCAATTCATTGTTGTTCCTAGATGATGATTCACTCTTTTGCAATGCTTTAGTTGCTGCTATTGCCAACCTTTCAGAAGCCCTGGCGGCCTCAATCTCCTTTTCAGCTGCAAGTAATTTGCTTTGCATTGTACTTGCACCAGCCTTTGCTTGCTCCGCCTCCTCCTTTATTCGTCGCAACTCTTCGTGAGCCACTTGAGCAAGCAAGTTGGCCTGATTAGCCTCTTCAACTGCTTGCTGTAGTTTCTTCGGTAGCTCAGCGATTTTCTCTCTGCCTTCTTTTTCCTTCATCAGAACCAAAACCATTTCTGATTTAGTGTTGTCCAGTTCTGCTTCAAGAGATGCAACTGTAATGGATGCCATTCCCTCTCTTTGCCTGATGGAGGCAAAAGATGCTTTCTCATTTTCAAGTTCTGATTTTAATGATGCCGCGGCCACTTTTAAGTAATTTACCTCAGTGGTAGCTTTCTCTATGTTAAGCTTCACTTCCTCAAGTTCCTTTTTGGCTGATGCAACTGCTTCTTGTATTTCATTGTGTGTCTTCTTCTCTGCTTTCTCTAGCTCTCCTTTTGAGACTCCATCTTCGTCACCTTCATGGTTAGGCATTGATTCCATATAAGCATTTAATTCAGCTTTCAAGTCAAGCAGCAAAGCAGAGGCTGTGTTCAATTTAGATTTGAGATCCTTAGCAGACAAAATTTTCTGGTTGAGACTCTGGATTTCTTCTTCTGCTTGTTTAAGTTCCTTTTCCCAATTGAGAGAGTCTTGATCTCTTGCCATGACTGTTCCTATTCTGTGTTCCTCTGCTTCCATGTGTGCAGCATGTGCAATTTCCAATGCCTCCTTTGTGGCAATCAGCTCAATAGTCAAGTCTTCCACTGTCTTCTCCACTTGCTTCGATGAAGCAACAGCGCCTTCAGCTGTCTTAATAGCTTCATCTTTTTCAACATCTAATGTTGCATATTCCCCGCGCAATCCTTCCAACTCATCTTTTACAGATGTTAACTCTGTAATAGCAGATGTGTACCTAGCTTTAGCTACCTCCAGCTGTGCCCTGGCTGCAATGCTAGAGTCGTCTGCAATACCTTGCTCCATCTCTTCCACTCTAAGCTTTGCAAGTTCTGAGTCCTGTCTTGCCTGATGCTCTTCAGTTTGCGCCCTCTCTAGGTTAAGTTTTAGTTCTTCTATTAGTCTCTTAGTGCTATCCAGCTCCTGCAGTACTTGCATAGTTGCTTGCTCAGCAACCACCGATTTTTTTCTGCACTCCGGGATCTCCTGCTGTGCCTTATCAAGTTCATGTTCTACATGCTTGCGTCTCTGTATACTCAGACAAAAACTAAAGTTAAATGCGATTCCAGCAGATGAACCTACCATAGTCATTACTCATTAGTATAAATAAATTATCTTCCAGCTTTTAAGAAAAAATATTTGGCTTTTGACAAAGTATAATGGTGATGGATCAATAATTTACTTTTCATTGTTGTTGTCATCGTTGTTGGAAGGAAGCAAGCATGGAAGACAAATCAACATTGCTCTACTTTGTATTGCAAGGATAAAAAAAAGTTTACACAGAGAGGACACAAGAAATTGTGCAAAAAACACCTTTAGCTTGGTTCCTACTTTGTTTCTGTCCAAAAGATAAACATGAAAATCATAAAATACAAATCAATGAAATGTATTTGAGCACTGCAATTACTTTATAGTGGAAGCAGGAGTATGTTAATTTCCAGAATCACAAAATTCATGGTCTCCTAGTAAATAAAATTTGAGATGTCTTATAAAAAAGCATTCAAGATATTAACTTTATATTATAATAAATTTCACAAAAAATGAGATATAGAATACACTTAGCTCCTTGCCAAATGAGTTCATAAGCAAATATTAGTTAAGAACAAAGGGAAAATGTTATGAAAAAAAATCTTGCAACAAAATGTTGGGATTATACGCCGCACATCTAGAATCGATGGAAAAAAGAATATACAGCAAATACTTCCATATTTTCTGATTAAAGTGTACATGCCCCTTCTTCAAGTCATCCCAAAAGGTATGATTTGCTATATGAAATTGTGACTTGACTCAGCAGATAATGAGTTTGACGTTGTTATCATTAACATTGACAAGAAAACAGCCATCAAAGCAAGCTTTCAGCATTGGTTATTGCTTCTTAACATTTATAACTGCAGTTTGTAATCAAAAACAATAATGAAGGCTTCTGTTCTCATCCTTTTTTCTCATAATTCAGCATTTTTCTCATAACCTGTCATCTAACGGATATTTCGCTCGCCTCTAAAAAGCAATCAAAACATCCAAAAAGAATTTTTCCCTCAGGAGGAAGTGAAGTAATAGTATTACAAAAATTTAAATAAAATGGAAATAAATGCAAGACAGATATACCTCTACGGTCTGGACTCTATGAGCCTTCCAATCCACAATGCCTCCAAACTTGGAAACAGCTTGTTTGACGGATTCAAATGGAGCTGCTGTATCAATAAGGCCTCTTCTTGCAGCAATCTGCTTTGCATAAGTAGGTGAGTCAACAGCTCCCACAGCAACATCACAAATATTGGTCAGAGACGTATCTCTCTTTAGTTCCTTCTGGTCATTCTGCAACTCTATTTTTTCCGAAGAGGAAGCCAAGAGTTTTGTTTGATTATCATCACTGCCAGCAGGTGAATCAACAGCTCCTCTATACACATCAGCAATCTTGGTTTGAGGCAGTTTTATCTTTAGTTCTTTGTGGTCATTTGGCAGCTCAATTTTTTCAGAAGGGGAATCCAAGAGATTTATCTGATTATCAGCACCATTGCCAGCAACACCAGCGGGTGAACCAACAGCTCCTACAGCAACATCAGTATCCTTGGTTTGAGATGGATCGATCTTTAGTTCTTTATGGTCATTCTGCAACTCTTTTTCCTCAGAAGAGGAAGTCGAGAGTTCCATCTGATTATCAACATCACTACCATGCTGCTGTCTGTCTGAGATATCTTCTAAAGCTCCAGCTTCAGACTCTGCAGACATGGCTCCCTGGTTGCTTTGTTCTGTTACATGAACTGTAATGTTTGGAGTTGAAGCTGAATTATCTACGGGAACATCAGTAATCTTAATATGAGGTGGTTCTGTTATTAGTTCTATGGGGCTGGTCTGCAAATCTTTTGTTTCAGAAGAGGAAGTTGAGAGATTCATCGAATTATCAACATCACCGCTAGCAGTGGCAGTAGAAACACCATCCTGCTGCCTGTTAAAGATATCTTCTTCCGAAGGCCCTCGTTCGGAATCTGCAGCTGTGGCTCCCTGGTGGCTTTGTTCTGTTCCATCAAAAGCATTTAGGGACACTCCTAAGTCAGAGAACTCAGTTACTGGAAAATGAGTGCCAGAATCCATTCTATTATTATTGTTATTAATTTGGTTGATAGGAGCTTCAATGGAAGACTGACTATTGGGTGGGTTTATCACTTCAGGATTTTCTTCATTAGTTTCTGCCTGTGGCTTCAATTCAGCACTTATTGAAGAGGGTTCTGACGGTGGCGGCTTGTCATCAACATCCTCCATTTGGAAGTGCTAAAGGATCTAAAAGGTGAGTAATAAAGAAAATCAATCAGTGAAAATATGTAAACTGTTGTTGCCTGTATAATAACCTTTTCAGTAAATTCAATTAGAGTCAGAAATAAAAAGATGACCAATATTGACCATGAGGGGTTTCAAATTTAAGGGGGATGAGTTAATCCTAGAAATAGTAGTATGTATGTATATCAATTAATTCATGTTTTCAGACCAATCATATGCAATTTGCCTGAAAAACTAAACAATGCTCTCTATTACTTTTTCACATTGTTCAGAGGACCGATACAAAATTTCTTCATGAAGAATTCTAATTTCCCAACAAAATAAGCCAGAATAGAATGACATATATGAAACGAAACATTCTAAAGTTACAGTAATTAGCTTGAAGATCAATCAATGAAAAAAATACAGAATCTTATGATGCATGAAAAGCCAATAGTTCTTCCCTCCGCAGACACGTTGACTTGAAATCAAAATTAGAGGACAAAATATCTAGGTACATGAAAATTAAAATTTTAAAGTAATAATTACTATAGAAATTAGAAAATAAATACCAAGCATCTGGTACAATTACACAAAAGAAAGTTCATATCTGTATTGGAAGCCAGGATAACTCTCCTCTACCTAAAACAATTCACACCTTTAAATTACACTATTTGCAGTGGTTAACCTTTTGAATGAAAATATGTCAGCTTTCAATTGTTAACCATACTAGGAAACAACAAGTGGACATGTTCAAGGTTATGCATCACCGCACCAAGTTCCGCCAATTTCTAACTAGGTTGTTGAAATTTGAAAAAAATTCTGATATATATGTATATATCAATGGAAAAAAAATAGAAACAAAAGCTTATGGAAAAGTCCAAATATTGGAAATAGATATCATATATATCTCTAAGCTTTGTTTCCTCTCTAATATATATGGAAATAATTATATCCAGCCCCAGCTAGAATTCATAAATATTAATCCAAACTTTGCAAACCAGGAAAGTTATTATGACCATAAATAAGACTTTATAATAATAAATGAATCTTCATGGAAATGCAAAGAGTGGACAGGGGAGGAATTCAAGGTCCAAGGAGGGTTCCAAAGACAGGGAACAAAACAGATTAAGAAAATAACATGGTGCGTTGAAAAAGGAAGAAGCAAAAAGAAAACAGAAAGAAAAGGTAACAAGAGAGAGAAGAACATACCCTTATTAAGCAGAAACGAAACTGATGATTGAGAGTTAGGAGATATTAATGATGAGTGAAAATAATTTTGAGGAGGAAAGACAATGGAAATTAAAATTAGATTATGCAAAAATAAACTGTGGGAGGAAAAGTTGGAGCTAAATTTAGAAGGGAGGAAAAAACGGGAAAGGGTGAACAGTTAGTGGAGCCTACCTTGTAACACAAACAAGGTCCACTCTGTGTTCTTTCTCTCACTCCCTCTCTCTATCAATTTCAAACATAAGACTTTTTATTTTAAAAACAACAACAAAATAAATAAACATTCATCTTTTATTTCATGTGTTTTAATCCTATTAGTTTGTTTTTTTAGCTCTGTAAAAAAAAAGAACAAAATTATCCAGAAAGATCTCGAATTTAATAATATTTCTGAATTTTTTTTAATTGTGTTCAATAATATGATCTATCTAATCAAACTCACTTAATAATTAAGATAAGATTTTATTATTGTAATCCTATTAGTATTTGTAGATGGTGTGATTTTACAACTCCGTCTCTTTTGTCTATTTCTATACGGGAAAATCCACCCTCAGAATCATGAAAACAAAATAAGGTAACATAACATTATTATCTATATTTTTATTTTTATTTTTTTTTTAATACCGTTACGTTAATACGTTATATAGTTGTTCTTTGATTATTTTTTTAAAAAGAAATAGACATACAAGTGTTAGTTACAGTCTCTATCTTACGCTAGTTATTATTATTATTATTATTATTATTATTATTATTATTATTATTATTATTATTATTACATTAAGACAAGGGTTGGTCTTCGTATCATTCCACCATGGCAGCCAATAATTGAGGTGGTAATCCCACCATATATATATATATATATATATATATATATATATATATATATTAAAAAAAAATATCAAACAAATACTTTTGAGGAATTTATAATCAAAAGTTTAATGTTTTTATTATTTTATGATAAAATATTAAATAGTAATATCTTAATTATACGTTTAAATATTTTAGATTATATTTTAAGATTATCCCTTATTTATTTATTATATTATGGTTTATTTCCTTAAATTACTAAAAATGTGATTTTTAGCAACATTTTTTTTAATCTAATACTTAATAAAATGTTACTAAAATTTTTTGACCACATTCAAAAAATATCGCAAAATTATGAATAAATATTATTAATGTATTTTTATAACATTTATCAAATGTTGCATATAGTTCATATTGTTAAATCTTTTTTGTGACAATTTTTTAGGTTTTAACAACATGTACTATACACAACATTTGATAAAATGTTGCAAAAATATATTATTAATATTTATTCATAATTTGACAATATTTTTTGAATGTGACCAAATACTTTAGTAACATTTTTATTAAGTGTTAGGAAAAAAAAATGTTGCTAAAGTCACATATGTAGTAGTGTTAATTACTTAAAATTATTAGTATAAATAAATGGATTGTGTGTATGCTATCATTTTAGTATTTCGTTCTCTTTTAAACATTTATATATGATGTATAGTACCAAAAATAGCTACGTTAATTAAATTATATGATTTGACATATTTTATTTACATTAGGAGATAATCTTATATTTGGATGAAGTTATGCTTTGGAACAGTTCAATATTTTGTCTTGATTAATAGGGATGTTATAGGATATATTTCTTCTTGGAGAGACCTTAAATAGAGTAACCCACTATCATGCTAACTTTTCACCATATATAATGAAAGACTTTTATCTCTACTCAATCAAATCAGTTAAGAACACTAAAGAGATTCATGATATTAAGGTGTGCAAAGGGTCTTCATCTTCTCACACCTCTTATTTGTTGTCGATTGTTTTTCTTTGTTTTGTAAAACAAATGAAAAGGAAATTACCACTTTGAGAGTCATTCTAGATACATATGGCAAAACATCTAGCCAATTGATAAACTTCAACAAATTAGAAATTTTTTCGGCACTAACACTCCTCATAACCTAAGGCACAATTTATCATCCTTTCTTGATGTTTTAAATCAAATTGGCAAAAGAAAGTACCTAGGTTTGCCTTTTATCATTACAAGGAGCTATGTAGCACCGATATCGACACGGCATTTTCGATACGTTCCCGATACAAGACGTCGATACGTTACTTCAAAAATATTAATATTTCGATACGTTCCAAATACGTTTTAGTATTAAATAATATTTTTTATATAAAGTGTATTTCATATATAATAAAAAGAGATATAGGAAGCAATTACCAATCTAGTAGGGTAAGGCCCAACTGAGCCAGGCCTATGGATACGTTGGGAGAAGCAGACGGAAGAACTCTCTCTCTATCTCTCTTTCTTGTTCTTATCCATCACATTGAAAAGCAGCACCATCACCATCCCCATGTCTAACCCTTTCTTTCATAAATATGCTTCTTTGCAACAACATGTTCACCACAACCACCACCATATTCTTCACATCAGCCTTATTATCTTCTTCAATCAGTTGGAAACTCACTAAGAAAGAATGACAACAAGCGGTGGTGGAGGAGCACCACGGCGGAGGAGCAGCGACAGCGATGGCGGAAGAGTAGCGACAACGATAGCAGAGGAGCAGCGACAGCGCAACGGAGGAGCAGCGATCACGACGACAGAGGAGCAACGCCGTTGTCGAAGACTCTGAAACTCTTCAGATAAGCACAAAATGAAGGAAGCAGAACACAAATCAAAGAGGTAAGCTGGGCAATTTTTTTTTTTAATTTATAAAAATACCCTTTCAAATTCTGATACGTAAAAGGCCATATTTTTTGCGTACCTGTATCGGACAGGTGTCTGATACGTTGGAAAAAGAAAATTTGGCGTATCTGTGCTACATAGACAAGGAGTAAGAAAGTATTGTTTAGTGTGTTGAATGATAGACTTTGGAGTAGAATCAATCATTGGTTAGGAAAGCACTTGTCAAAGGCGGGTAAAGGATTATCATTAAATCTTGTGTTCAAGTTAATGGTGTTCGCGGTCTGGATTGGATCAGTTTTGAAGCAAAAAATCATCTGATCCAATCCCTTCGGTTTGGTCATTTGATCATTCATTCGGTTTAAAATTTTTTTCAAATCCGATCTAATCCAATCCAATTTTTTTTGGTTTGGATTGGATCAGTTTTCGATTTTTTAAAAAGTCTAAAAATAAAACTTATGAGACTTATTTTTATCAAAATAAGGAGTATCTAGCAAAAACAAACACATTTGTTGGACAAAAACAAACACCATTTTCTAATTTTCATTGGACAAACACATTTATTGGACAAAATAAGGAGCAATTTTTTAGTGTGTATTGGGTTTTTGGTTTTTGGGTTATGATGGGGAATAGGCCCAAGTAGGTAAAGGGTAAGATAAGGTTTATAATTGGATTGGTTTGGATTGGATCGGTTTTCACTAGCCAAACTGAAAATCAATCCAATCCAGTGAAAATTTCTGGGTTTTTTTTTCGGTTTTTGGTTTTTTGGTTTTCGGTTATTTCGATTATCGATTTTTCGGTTCGATCACTGCAGTTTGCATCAGTTTTGATCGGTTGATGAACACCCCTAGTTCAAGTTATACCTTCATATTGTATGAATGCATTTCTTTTACTAGCCACTTTGAAGGTCTAACTTTCAAAAAATAATGAATAGTTTTTGGTGGGGTTCTAAAAATGGAAATTCCAGAGGTATCAACTATATGACTTTGGAAAAGATGACAATGAAGAATAAGCATGATGGTATGGATTTTTGTGATCTCCATGGTTTCAACCTTACTGTTAAGGAAGCTTGCGTGGAAATTCTCCACTGATCATGATGCTATGTTAACAAGAATATTCAAAGCTAAATATTTTCCAGAAAATAGTTTCTTGGAAGCCCAATTGGAGCATAATTCAAGCCTTGTATGGCGTAGTAGTATCCACACTTCACAGGTGTTGATTAAGGAAGGAGTAAAATGGAGATTAGGAAATGATAAACTCATCAACATATGGTCTTAACAACCCATCAAACCTCAAGGTCACAATGCAACCAAGGGGATAAACACCGAAGAGATTTAAACCAATGGATCTTAAGCAATCACATATGTGAACTTGATACCACACTTTAACTCAAAACATTAAGGCTTAAGTTTATGGGTCTTTCCTTTACTTATATGGTATTCAATCTTCTCATTTCTACATAATGTAGGACTTCACCTCACACTTGTACTCCAACACTATCAATGGTCTTGAGCAACTCACAATAAGCACCGTTCTAAACCACGAGCAAGCTTCTTGGAGAATGAATTTAATCTAGCGAATTTTTAACCAGGAAGACATAAAGGTAATTCTCTCCATGCCTATTTTGAATGTTGATGCTAATGATTGAATGATTTGGAGATATAGCAGTGACGGTTCATACACTATAAGATCAACATATAATCGTTTGGTGGAGTCTATGTTCCCAAGAGATGACATGAAGGTTCCTAGAAACTAGAGGAGGATTTGAAGCCTCAATGCGTCACCCAAAGTTAAACATTTTCTTTGGAGACTACTCAGAAATTGCATTCTTACAATAGATCGTTTGCAAATCCGTGGTGTTCAATGTACCAATCTATGAGCTTATGGCAACACAAGTATAGGTTAATTCGTTGCAAGTCTTATCTTTGAGTTACTCTAGAATCTATAAGTTGAGTATGCAATCAAACTCGTTATAACCCTATGGAGCATTTGGACCTAACGAAATGACAAAGTCTTGGAAGATAGACAAGTAAGGCCAGACATATCTGTAAGCATTACCAACTAGTATTATGATGAATGGAGACGTGCAAGAAAGTCTACACCAAACCTTGACCATCATAGTCCCACCAATATCGCTGATGTTTGGCAAAAGTCGAGGGATGGTTTTGTTAAAATTAACATAGATACAATGCTCTTCAAAGAAATAAATTATTTTGCATTGAGAACTTGTTTACGAGGAGACCAAAGCGACTTCATCAAGGCAAGAACAATGTTTTACCAAGGTCTGCCTGATCCAAGAGAGGTCGAGGCTTGGGTTTGTTTCAACCACTTTTGTGGGTGAAACACCTCAACTCCACAAATGTTATCTTTGAACTTGATTGTAAAGCAGTGGTAGATGGAGTTAAAAATGTTATTAGAGGCTCTCTAGATTTCCATTGTATTCTATCTAAGGTTTGTTTGATTGGACAAAAAAAATAAAGAAAAGAAAATGGATGAAAGAAAAGATTTTTTTTTCTTTTCATTTGTTTCATTTGTTTCCACTAAAAGGGAAAGAGAAAACTTAAATGAAGTGAGTCCTCATTTAAAAAAAAATTCCGCTCAAATTGGAAAGAAAAAAGAGAAAAAACTTAATGTATAAAAAAACTAAAAAATCCTCCTATAACTTTATTTGGAATTACATAAAACTTTTGGTTTCTTTTATTTTGAACTGTGTTTCTCATTCTCGGAGACTGCTTTCGCGTTCCTTTTCTTTTGTTTAAGGGTATTCATGTTATTTTATAAATTTATGTTTTCCTTTCTTCTCATTTTTTATACAATCAAATAAAGGAAAAGAAAACTCATTTTTCCTTTCTTTTCATTTTTCCTTATAACAAACAATCAAAAATTCACCTCATTTTCTATTCTTTTTCTTTTTTATCTTTTTCTTTTCTTTCACTTTTCTTTCTTTTTATTTTCTTTTGTAAACCAACCAAAGAGTAAGTGTAGAATCCTTCTTTCTTCTATACCAAACTCAATGGTGAGTTTCAGTCCTAGACAAGCAAATTATGTTGCTCATGTCTTTGCTAGGGTGATAGGATCTCATGCTAGTATCCAAATTTTTTATAATATTTCAAATTATATCTTTTCGTACATTATAAATGAAATGAAGTAATTATTTTTTCTTTATATGAAAAAAGATAATCTTATTTAATTTCCCACTTGAATGATGAACTTGTCCTCTACTGTTGGATTGTAATTTATATATTTTTTTACTTATCAATTTGATATTTTAAATAGTTTTTTTTTCTTTTTTCTTTCTTTTTCATTTCGCTTAAAAGTTATAACATCATAGTTCCGATATTTTTATTAAATATTTTTTTTATATTTTTTATCACTTAATAATTATCTTGAGAGAGAAAACATGTTAACTATTATTTTCTTTTAAATGTCATCAGCATGTGTTTTTTTAATCTCATCATCCTAGTATTTTATTAGTAATGTCGCATGTAAAAATGTTGGTAAAGTAAAGTATATAATTACATATTTATTACTATGTATGGACGTGTGCTAGTATTAAATGCCGTAGCACGACACAAAGTCAACTGACAAATCAAATGTCTCAATCAACACGTCACTGCCAATACTATGTAATGTTCCAGCGGAAGTATTCAAATTTCTATCTTTCTTATCGTTTAATTGAATAGAGATTTTACAGAAATACTCATGTTTTAGTAGAAAATTTTCACAAAACATTATTTAAAAAAAATCAAAACTAAGGTGTTGAATACTTGAATCCTCTAATAACAGAGGAAAATAGTAGTAGATTAAAGGAATTATGATAAAAAAAATTGTTATCACAAAATATATCTGGAACTTTTTATTTAATTCATAACTAAATTTATTTTCACTGAATCGATCTATTTTAGAATAAAATAATATTTTTAATTACGATTTTACATTTAAATCAAGGATAAACTTCAAATATTTTATTAAAAAAATCTAAATATCAAACAAATTGCACAACTTTCAGCAGGGAGTTATGATAATGATGTAGTGATCGATTGCTTATGCCTATGAACCGTTGATCAATAACAAATTAGAGGAATTAATGGTAGCATTAGCATAGCATGGTTTGCGTGTGGCACACGTAGCATCGAGTTGACAGTGTAATTTTCCCGTTGGGCCCAACGGTTGGAAACAGTCCAACTCATATGAGACAAAATGTCATCCGTGGGGTCCATTCAGACGTACAAGGATCACCGTTTGATGATACCCGGTGAAGCTTCAATTATGCTATTTTGGTGTTGTCATCTTTTGAATGTTTTGCTACGAATTGAAATTGAGTGTAACAGAAGGCATTAAATCTTCCATGTTTAACAAATTAAGGTTTGAATTTCTGCTTGAAAAAAAGTACTTATATTTCTTATTTGATATTGTTTCACAGTGTTACTTTTTTGTGGGGGGAAAATTGACTGTTCTATAGGGTTGTGTAGGATTTATCATTTTAATTATGTTTTTAAGGATGGGAAAAGTGTTGAGGTTCTTTGCCTCTATTAGGCAAGAATATGCTGTTACAAAGGTTTTTCTTGTTCGAGTTAAATTAAGCCTGAAAAGATCAATCTAAGTTTAGCAATTCACACAATCAATTTCGTATAAGCTACGTATGTGGCCTATCGAAGAACTTAGGGCTGTCTTATTTTTGGCCTGTTTTGTTTTAATTTATTTAACAAATAATATGGAGTCAAACCCTTTAAAAACCTACATTAAGTAAAAAAAAAATCAATATCAACTTACATTTTATTACACACGCTTAAGCCTTTTAACCAAGCCATTTTTATTTCCATGTTAATTAAGAATTGGTTCAAAAACTGCCCAGTTTCTCTTGGAAACACAGTTTATGGTTTTTGCAACGATATTTGTTGTTAAATTTTAATGTGGCTAAAAGAAGTACTCATCGACTCATATCATCGCGACAAAAATGTTACTGTATGTTACCACCAAAACTGTTATTGTAAAAAGATTTGCAGCAATATTGGTTTCATTGTTATTACATATCATCACTTTTATTACCAATGCTTAAGCAAGAATCATTGCCGTTATTACATTTGTTGTCATAGCTATGATAGGTATTAATTACTATTGCTATGAATGGCATAAATTTTTAAGAACTACTGTATTCTTTAAAACAAAATCATTTTCTGACAATTCAACTCCTATTATATTTGTTCAAACAAACAGGAAGGGAAGAGAGAGAGGAAAAAACACTGTTAAAGACAAGACAAGTATATCAATCATTAAGAGGTAAGTAAGTATCCTCTTCATTTCCTTTCAAAAAAACAAAGTATCCTCTTCATTAGGATTGCGTTTTAATAACTATACACAACCAATTAATTATTCCATTGATACAGAAATTAATATAATTGATTTATTTTATTTTTTTGTTTTTAATTAAATTAAAAGAATGACAAACACAAATGAACAAACAATTACAGAAAATTTTGATAGAAGAAGCGGGTAGGTATCAAAATTCCCTTAACTAATGGATGAAAATACACATCGGTAAAACATATAGAAGGAGGAATTATATTCTCAAAAAATATTGAGTTGACTCAATTAATACAGTTTGGTAATTAATTTGAATGGAAAGTTGGATTCTTTTATCAATGGTATCTCTTAATCAATAAAACTTAAGGTTAATTTATTCTAAGGAGTAAAGATTATTGAAATAAAATTTATTTCTATAGTATATTTTTTTTATTATTACTGGTTAGAAATTTCCCAAAAATCGATTTAAACAAAAAACAAAAAATAGAATTTTATTACATTTTAGTTTGGTAAAGAAGAACAAGAGGACAATCACAATTATCCATTATATAATCTCTCTCTCTATATATAAAACTAAAACTGCCATCATATAAAATAGATGAAAAGACTATATTTACAAATCAAGAAATTTCGGTAGAAATACTTGAGCTTATTAACTACTACAGGAAAGTACTAAGACAATTTACCTTATTTAAAATAAAATAATATTATGGATTTCCTTACCTAATATGAATATATAAAATTTGTTGACTTTGTCCAACCCAATGTCTATTTCTTTGGGTTGGAAAAAAGTGACCCAATTAGATGTTTTCGGGCTTTTATTTTTTAGTAGGTGAACCTATAAATGGGTTTGCTCAACCAATCCTTTCACTAGACAAACCCATCATTTTATCGTTTCATCAGATTCTTTGCTTTCCACCAGATCCAATCATTTTTTGAGTTGTTGATCTGGAAAATTGGGAACGACGGTGACGAGTGATCACACAATAAAAATTAACATGAAGTTTGTTCATATTCATAAAGCTAATAATCATTCCAAACACTACGTGTTACCTGTGGAGGTGGTCATATGGGTGATTGATCTTCATAAATAATTTTTTTGCGGGTTTACGAATTCACAAAGTCATCTAGTCATTATTATTTTAAAGGTTGAATATAAACAAAATATAGATTTTTTTTACCAAAAAAACAAAATATAGTTGATCAAGTATAAAACTTTTTATATCGTTATCTCATGATGTAAGGACTTGTCATTAAAAAGTTGTGTCTAGATGTTAATGGTTACTCAACAAAATTTGTCGTGTCTCAATTATCGAGATGTCACGATATAATTTAGACATCCTCAAGTATTAAATTTTAGAGAATAAGTTATAAAATTAGCTTGATAGTTGAAAGAAGAAAAAAAAAATTGTGAATTTGAATTTTTTTTCATTAATAAATTAACAATTGATCGATAAAAAATACATAAAGTGTTTTTGAAAAAAAATTCTCATATCTCAATTAAGCTGTCATTCAAATGGAATGCTCCAACACCCTTTTGCTTCATGGAAAAAAATAATCGTGCATCTCTTATTTTTAGGTAGATTTGAGAGGTAGGAAGCCGAAAAAAATGTAGAAAGTTATAGATGTAATACATAATGTGATAACAATTAAAGAAAGAGAAAGAAAAAAAGAAATTGAAATGAAAAAAAAGATAACAAAAGAAAGAGAAAGAAAAAAAAGATAAAAGAGAAAATAATATATGTTTATAATAACCTTGCTTCATAACCCAGCACTTTCATGAAGAAGTTGCCAGCTAAATAGGCCCTAGTGTGAGATTCCGACCACAATTTTGACCATTAGAAAATAATTTCCTTAATAAAATAATTAATTCTAATGTAAAGTTATTTGAGTGAAAAATAAGTACTTACTCTGTCACATAATAATTATTATATAATAAAAATAATAAATATCAAAATAATTGTTATAAATTTTATTTTTTCAATGTAATATTAATTACTTTTTTTATTTATAATATTAACGATGATAAAAAAATCAAGATAAACTCTAACTAATACTTTAGAAGCATTGGTTAAGGAAATTAAAATAGAAATATTTTTATTAAAAAGTGAAAAATTATATTGTTCATAATATTTTTTATGCTTGTTTATGATTTACACTATAAATATTTTCTCTTTTATAGATGTATGATAAAATGATCTATTAAAATAACTAAAAAATGTAAATTTAAATAAATTATAAAAATAATTTTATCTTAAATAGAAAATATTAAAAAGGAAAACTAATAAATATCTAAGAATAAAAAGCAAAAAAATATAAAAAATTAGAAACTAAAATTTTAAAAAATATTATATCAAGTAACTAACTTTTGAAAAAAATTTAAAAATTATTAAAAAAAACTTATTTATCAAACAAATAAACATGTTTTTTAAGTAATATAAAAAATTAATTAAAATATCTAGCCGAACACAATTTTAAAGAGTGAAAATGTGATTATTGAACGTGATTCAAACACATGCTAAAAGAATTGATCAATTAAATTTGATGGAAACATATGCTATTGAAGAATCAATATAGACTAAAAGTGTAATGAATTTATTTTTATTATTCCCGTTTCAACAATTTGTTATTGGCTAACCATCGAATGCTCTACCCTATTCAAACAAATAAATAAACTGCATGGAGATTAAACCTCTCCACAAATGTCTCTGTACGTAAAAAAATAATCATGAATTAAAACAAAAACAAAAAACCCCAAATCAAAATTACAAAAGATAAAAAAAGAAAAAAGAAAAAAGAATGTGCATGGTATAATTGTACAACAATTATAATCTAATTAACCAATCAACATCGAGCCAGCTCTTCTAGGATCCGTGACATTGATCTTCCAATGCATATCCGGCAACCCTAATTTCCCCGCCTTTCTCCTTTCCCAGTTCAACTCCATCCTTCGTTGCCTCGTCAACCTACACAGTTTCTGCAAGTTCTCGTCCATGGCATCGTGCACCTTCCACCACCGTCGATGCGCGACGTCGCTCGCGTACACCCTCTGATCCTCCACGTCCCAGTTGCAGTCGTAGTCCTTGTAACAATGCCATGGCTTCAGCCCTAGGTAGTGAATCGCGTAGAGCTTCGGCGGTTCCGCCGCAAACATTGCGTTCTTCCTACCCGCCTCTATCGTCGTGTTGGCCCAGAAGTTCTTTAAGTAGTTCACCCGCCGTGGAAGCCTGTGCCACCACACGAAGATCTCATTTAGGTACCCCTGATCGCCACTACAACAAATATTCAAAACGAAAATTAGTAACAGAATAATAAAAACAACCAAATCTAGAGATTTTAATCCTGAACAATTTTTTATCTTTCAGGCCTATATATGCTTCACTTACGTCACAATTTTTCACACCACTGAAAAATTAACGACATGAATCAAAACATAAAAAGAATAGTTCCTATAAAGACTAAAATATGAAAGTTCATGATGTAATTAGACTAAATGCATATTGTGAACAAAATTTATAATAGTTTATGTGCTAAGTTAAAATTCTTTTTTTTTTATTTAACAGGATTTTAATTTCAAGTATTAGGCATTTACAATAATTTATGTAATGTATTTAAGTAACTGAATTAGATTTCTTAATATTTCTTAAATTGAATTTGTTTAATAATATTTTTAAAATTCCATTTTTTAGGAGAGAAATTTTTAGTTTCATGTGAATCTTAGATTAAGAATCTTAATTAATTTTTCATGTTGGGTATCCATTTTAAGAAATTAATATTGCTTGAAAATGATGTTTTATGACAGTTTCTCACAAAAATATTTTCAGGAAGGAAGTGAAAATTATATTTTTTCCAATTTTATTTTTTTATTATAATAAAAATATCATATTATTCTTAATGTAAACATATCACGGAAAGTTTCTGTACCCGTTGTAAGAGATGACGTCGTGGCGGCGCGACATGAGAACGTGGAAGGTGCAGTTGGAAGGTTCGAGGACCATAATGCCGGAGTTGAAGATAGACTGGTCATTCCCAGTAGCAGACATCTGCGGGAAGTGGAAGAGAATATCAAGGTTGCGGAGAACGATGATGTCGGCATCAATGAAGATCACTCTCTCATAATCCGTTAGCTGCCATAAACGAAACTTGCTGTAGTTATACTCGTTGTAAGTGCCGTTCTCGGCGCGCGGGTTTCGGATCCGGGTGATGAGTCGGATCTTCCATCCTGAGAGTTCGAGGGCGCGGCGCTTCGCGACGGAGATGGAGCTGTCCAAGAGGAGCACCAGGTCGCGCTTGGTTCCGGTTTGGAGGAGGGTTTGTGCTAGGGTTATTGCGCCGCACACGTAGCCTTCTGAGGAGTGGAGCACTGTTGCATAGGCCTCACGTTTCGCTCGTGCTTCGCTTTCAACGCTTTGTTCCAGGTTCGATGTGTCGTACACCTTGTCGATCCCTGAAAAAATGAAACCAAAATTCACGGATTGGAATATGTTTAGCATAAGATTTTGAATAAGTATTTTGAATTTAAGATTTGATTTTTACTAAATTTTTTTAATAAAAGAGTTAAAGAGATATAATTTTTATAGAAGATTTCTTAAAATTTGTACATTCTTGAAAAAAAAAATTCTTTCTTTTTATCTCACCTTAATATTTTAAAATAAGATATATTATTAAAAAAATAAAAGAAATCTTAGGAAATCTCTAATCTTATTTAGCATTATAAGATTTATCATAAAATAGTTTAAGATTTCAATTTGAGATGTATCAGTTTTTACAACATTTTTTTGGGTTAAGTTGTAATTAATTGTTTTAATTGAGTCTTTCAGATATTATAACTGTGTTATTTTAAATTTTCATATTTTAATTGTATTATTTGAATATTTAATTATTATTGTAATTATACGATTTTAATCTCTCAAATTTTATAATTATGTGATTTTAACTGGTATGAAAATAGCTGGTGTAGAAAATAAATAATGTATATGCAAGTCATTTTCCTTAATTATATTCCTACGAGGGAATATATGCTTGAGTCTTTGATGCGGTTATAATTAAAATCTTATTATGATTTTATCAAAATATTCAGTGCATGAAAAGTTGAAAGCTAAATGGTAACTAACTTTGATTGTAATGCAAGGCAAGGGTTTCTTAAAATACGATACTTTTGGTACGCAAGGAAATTGAGGATATTATAGCAACTAACTAGCATGCATGGAAGAAAAAAAAAATCATGCTACCCTAAAAGTAAACTATTATCATGACAATTGACAAGGCAATATATATATATATATATATATATATATATATATATATATATATATATGGACAACTAACATTAGTTTTTAGAAGAAAGATTGATCGAAGTAGCCGTCCTAGTGGTTAGTTCACATCAAATAAAATAATGCAGTGGTTTATCAATATTGATAAGCACAAAAAAAAAATGCTAAAATTAAGAAGCTTATTGTACTATAATTTTGATCGTTCTTTACTCCTCTCAAACAGAATAACGTATGGAAAAAACTACTTATGATTAACGGTTAGTACATGTTTGATTTGTAGTTTGCAAAGCTACAAACGTTGAAAAAAAACATACATTACGTTGAACCTAACATTTTTTCATTTACGCCTATATATTTCACCGGACGATTGCTAATGATGATCCAAATTTAAGATTTTAAAAGAAATAACTTTGTTTAAAATACCGGAAAAATTGAGTATGATATTTTGACAAACATATTAAAAAAGAAATACTATATAGAAAAAATAAAATAACTCGTAAAATAAAATAAATACATATTTATAAATACTCTTTCATGTATCTTCATTTTACCAGAAACGTCACCTAAAAGGCTAAAACCTTGCTTCAAGGGGAAGATATAAAAATAATTGGTAAGGATCTACTTGATGGTCTGCGTTGATATTCATGTCTTGAAAAACAATTTTAAAAAGTTGTTAATAATGCTTGATGTGAGGTATCAGCTAATTCATAAGCTTCACCTATAACACAAGACTACTTTTTTTGTTTTTTCGATAACTCAACACAAAACTACTTATGATAATAACTAGAAATAAAAAGCTATTTGTTTTATAATTGCATGTTACAATGCGCAAAGCTTATATGGAAAACCAGAAACAGAAAACATTCCAATTATCTTATTTAATTCCCATTAGTCAATTGATCGTTTTAACTAACTTTAATTAATAATTACTAGTCACTTGATTTCACCTTTGCTTGATTCAAGTAAGGCAAAAACATGAACATTAATTTAAATGTGTAAAAGCGCTAACCTTGTTCCCACAGAGGCAGAGCCAAATTGCAGGACCCAACAGGCAAAGAAACCTTCTGCTCCAACCTCTTTACATCAACCTCATAATACCACCACTCATTTTCCTGCTTAACCAAATCGTTGCACCGAAACAGCTCCAGCATTGGCCTACACTTGCTCCACAAAACCACTTTTGTCTTCCAATTCCAATCCCTCTTTCCCTTCTTCACTGCCAAATTTGCGGCAATGAGATGAACTTGCAACCTGAAACAAGTGATCATGCATGAACACCTATGCGCTATTAGACATCTAATTAAAGAGAGATCATAAAGATAGAAGAGAAAGAAGTGTATATAGTACGACAAGTGATATGATGTGAAAGAAAGAGATAGATAGATAGATAAAAAAGTAAAGTGTCAATTAAATTAAATTAAGTGTTCATGTATCATTAACTCGACCTGAAAACGTCTCTTCCCCATCCTTCTTCGGGGTACTTGCAAGGTAACTTGGCCACGATCACGTCCATGCCTTCATATGCTGCGAATTCCGGCATTGGTATCTCAGGGCACGATGGAACATCGGTCTCTTCCTCTTCATCTATCCATTCGGGAAATAAATCTGTCCAATTGAAAAACTGTGACACCGTCTCAAAATAAACTTGGTTTGTTTCTCCAAGGGTGCTCCATTCACTCACATCATCTTCTTGCATGTTCACCATTCCTATCTTCATTCCTTTCCCCATTTCGCCAAAGAAGCTAGGCACCTCTATCTTAGTCACGTTCTGCTTTGGCCTCCTTGATTTCAGCTGTGGTTCCTCCAGCACTGCTTTCATCGTTATGCTTTTTTCTCCCTACAAGTTTGAAGATCATATACAAGTTATACAATAAACATACATACACATGTATAAAACTTATGAAAACACTACAAACAAATATTTATATGAATCTTTTGTTGTTGTTGTTGTTGTTGAGACAAACAATGTCAATCGTGTGATCCATGTAATCAATTTCACCTAATGAAATAAAACTTTTGTTGTTGAAAAATGTCGTCGATCTAATTAATTCAGCTAAAGTGAGCAATTCTTTTTTATTTTTGTGCGTATAAAATGGTACAATGAGGAGACACTCTAAAACTACCGAGCAGGATGTCAAAGGCAACCCTTTTCGGGGTTAGACTCTGTAGAACTAGAACAAAGAGATTGATTGAACTTTATACCTTTTTTTCTTGTGAAATAACAGGTATAAATGAATTTTTTACCATAAAAAAATGAAAGTTTTTCCCTTCTCTTTGTTTTTTACGATATGTTCAAACCTACTTAGAAAATTACTGAACAGGCATAAACTTAAAACAGTTTTATCCAGTCACAGCTATTCAAGTAGTTCCCAAGCACTAGCAGATCATCCAAAGGAGGATTTGAAATTTTGTATATACTCTCATTAATATAGATTTTGTCTATGAAAAATTAAACATACTAACGTGTACCATAAGCAAAGCAAACATAGAGAAGAGGATTACATAAGAGTAGGCTCACCTTACCTTGTGATGGCACTCGCGCAAGGAGCACCGGACAAGGTAGGCTGCATTCTCAAAATAGACCGACGAAGATGGACGGAGAAGAAGGGTCGCATAAACGACGAGAAAGATGGCAAGACAGACCAAGTTGATTCTGATGACCAATGCTTTAGATGGTGCTGTCTTCACCAACTTTTGAAGACTCGAAACATCCATCCCTTGAGAAATAACGTTAGGAAAAACAACAGTGCCTTAAATGGAGGAGGGGACCTGGACTATATATGTAAATGAATTCCCCACTTGGAAATTTAGATCAAGTAGTGGTTAAATATGATGATTAGTTCGAGTGGCAAGGATTTGGAAGGAGTTGTTAGAGAATTATGAGTGAATCTCAAAGCAAGAAAGGCCATTTATGTAGCTCCATTTGTCCTTCCTTGAGGATTCATTTCCTTTTGCAAGAGATTATAAAGAATGGAAGCAAAAATTGCTTTGCTTATATTTCAGGTTTAGTTGACACCTATAAATATTTCTAGACAAAAATACCAAATGACAAAAATGACACATTAATTACTTTTTCTCTTGTCCCTTAATCATTTCTGAACCAGAAGGGAGGGATAGAGTAGTAAAACAGCAATCTCAATAATTCATTGGAGCATAGAAATATATAAAAAAAAAAAAAAATTGGAAAGAAATTTAAGGGCAGTTGAGCAGGCTCACCAACACCTAATCGGTTGCCCTGTCAATTTTGATTCCTACATGCAAAGAAAGTTCAAAGAGTTATTTGTTCACAAACTACACTGTGAAACTAGCTCCACTAATAATTTCTGATATACTATTATTATAAAGTCCGTTTGGTTATTATGCTGATTGTTGTTGGTACATAAAATATATGTTTCTAGGTTGCACGTCAGAACATCATAACTGTCCAAATTAAACTATTTGAGAACATATTTTGCACGGGGTACAACAATGAGAATGGTAGACTATCACATTTTTGTTCCCACATAATCCTTTTGACGATTGGACTAACTCAAGTGGGCCCAGCCCAACCAAATGGATACGCTACCCTTCGTTCCTTCCCAATCTCAACAACAAAATAGAACACGATTTAGGTCAACTATGAATCTTATAGGACCATGATACATTACTTTACTCTCCTAGCTAGAAGGTGTTCATTTTTCCCCCCAAATAAAACATGCAAGGAGTGAAGCAATTCATCGATGACCCAATACTTTTGAAAGGGAAGTGAATCAATTACGACAATTGTCCTTTAACTATTAAACCCTGCCCAACCCAACCATCCCCCGAAAAGAAAGGAAAAAATTATATGACTCAAATACATGTTTATGCAAATATATCAAAATTGTTTATAATATTTAATATATTTAAACCTTTCATTTATTATTCCTCTCCTTAGTGACGAAAATAAATCAGACTAAGCTAGCTAGTTACCTAGGTCTTACCTAAGCCTAATTTGACTTACTTTATAATTTTATAGCCTAAGTTTGGAGTTTACACCTGTTAGTAGTGGCGGATCTAGGACCCTGGATCAGTGGAAATAATTTATTTAAAAAAATAAAAATTTATAATTATCATTATAATATTGGATAGTTGGGCTCAAATACGAAGATAAAAGGTACAAAATATAAAATTTTAAGATAAATATTTGCATTTTATTAAAATAAGAGGATCATTTATTTACTCTTACATGTGAACTGATAAGGAGATTCAAATACATAAAATTAGGAGGTACAAAATATAATATTTTCAGACAAATATTAGTGATTTTATTGAGATGAGGGGGTGCAGCTGCACACACATCCGCAGGTGTGTTAGGCCATTTTACAAGGCTTGACTTGCTTTTACATGAATATGATTGGTTAATCCATTTAAAAGTATGTTTCAATAAGATTTTTAAGTACACTAATAGTCTATAATTAAATAGGCTACAACTATTATTTTAGATTAATAAGTGATTGGGTTCAAGTTTTAAATATATAACTATATTAAATATTTAAAAGAATAATTTTTTTATTTATAATATTTTATTTAAATAATTATCTCTCATGAAAGATATATATAATTTGTAAAAAAATAAAATAAAAAGCTGCAATAATTTAGGAAACAACTTCTTTCCAACGAATAAATATTAGTACATCATTTATATAGCCTATATGCAACAAAGTAAACGATAAAGAAGAGTACCAAGTCAGGCCCGTTCAATTCATAAAACAAATTTGGTGAATAGCCCTATCTTAACTCAGTTCCATTGGCAAGCAAACAGTAAGTAGACAAATTCCGACGTGCAATAATAATAATAATTTTAAAAAAATTTAAGAATATTTCCATTATAAAACGCTTGTGACTCCATCTTATATATTTATGCATAAATTTTGTTCGCATAAATTTTGACAAAATTTATGCAATGATAAATAGTCATGTTTTATCTTCTTATAAATCATCATGTGAATCTTCATAATACTTTATATAAATGGTATTAAATATAATTTCCAAATATCATGGTAACGATAGAAGTAGGATTCAAGAAGAAGGATGCGCCTGTTTTTAAAAGGATTAAATATCTTTTGTAGTTCTTCTAATTGAGTTTTTTTTTCTTTTTATTTTTATAAAAATATTTTTTTAGTCTTTGTAAATTATATTTGTTTTATTTTTCATCTTTATAATGCTTTAGATAATATTTTTTATTATTCAAAGTATTATTTAAAGTATTTTAAGAACTAAAAATAAAATAAACATAATTTGTAAGGACTAAAAATAAAAAATAATTTTATAAAAATGAAAAAAAAAATCACTAAATTATACAGACTAAACAGATATTTAAACATTTCCAAAATAAAGAAACTGCACATACAAGAGTAGGATTGTAGGAACGCCCAGATTTTACTTCTTGACACACTTCATAATGAAATTCCATCACTCTCTTTAATTGAAATTGATTTTAGCGGTTAATGGTTATGTCCTCTTACCTATGGCTACATCTAAACTTGCATCCATTGAGGATCTTAAAGCACAATCTCTATAGAAAACATTTCTATCGTGTAGACAAGGAAAAGGAATACAACAACTATAAGACACAGCTACTGACATCTTTCCATTTATTGAATTAAACGTTACAACCACAACATCATCAAAATTTCTTGGGCGAAGCCACATAAAAACCATGGTAGCTTGACTTTGAATCCTGGGAATCTAGCATTAATTTATTTTCTTGTATGTGTTGAAAGTGGACTTTTCCTTGGGGGAATAAAAATAAAATTCTCCCATCCAACCAAATTGGATATCCCCAAATTTAATGGATCTGATCCGATGAACTTGCTGTTTAAAGCAAAATCCGGATTTTGATTATAAATTATGCTAATATTCTTTTGTTGATAGTGTGGTGATTATTTTAGTTCAGAAGGATAGGAGAGTGATATAATATTATAATCGCCTGGTTTTCAAATGCTAAATGAATAGAGCCAATTTTCCACCTGGCATGAGGAGAGAAAAGTCTCATTTTTCTACCTTCAAAATTATCTCTCTCTCTCTCTCTCTTTTTTATAGGCCAAGGTGGGTTAGAAATTAGAAAAGTTAGTGATCCCAACTAGGTTGACAGTCCCAGTAAAACTGATTAATAAAGTCTATCAAAAAGATTTCATTAAAAATCAAGAGAGAAAACTCAATGACCATGGAGGACTACAAAACCAAACTCATAACTATGCAAGTAAAATTATTTGAATATGCATTTGTTTGGATACAAGTTATAAATACTTTTAAGAGTTTTTTTTACTGGAAATATAAAGTTTTTTCAGTAGAATAATTTTCAAAAACACTTTTAATCTTATATTTAAATATGCTTTATGTAATTCAAACAACTTATTTTACAATTAAGGAAGACTCCCAACAACAAAATTAGGTGAAGGAGACCATGGGTTATCCTTTTTCTTTCTACAGTCACTACACTGCCACTCCCTTTTACAATTTAAATCGATGACTATAATTAACATAGTACGGTGACCCATTGGATTGAAATTTTAGATGTGGTGTGTAATGGCTGACAAGTGCTTCCTGCACCTCTGATATTACTTCCTGCACCTTTTTCCATAATGCAATTTACATTCTTGATAAGCCATTCTGAAATGTAAAAATTAGCATATCAGATTACATTTCAGAAAGACTAATCCAGAATGTAAAATTACATTCCAAAATTAGCTTTCTAAAAGGTCAAAAAGGCATAGGAAGTCATTATGGAGTTGGAGGAAGCAATTGCTGTAATGGCTTCCAAATTGATCAAGCCAAGGTTATAACGATTGATTGACGTGTGAACAGTATCCTTGACGCTCATGCTTTTTTATTTAACTGAATAAAAGTACTTCTAAGTTATAACGCAATTAAGGGTCTGTTTGGATAAGTTTCTATAGAAGAACTTCTAAAAGAAGAAAATAAGAGAAAAAAATAAGATGAATTTCTCCATAAGTAAAAATAAGCTCTCCATTAGCTAATTTTTAGAAGTTCACCAATATACCTTCTCTAAAAGATGAGATGAGATCTACAAATTAGCTAATTGAGAGATTATTTTTATTTATGGAGAAATTTATTTCATTTTTTTCAGTTCGGTCCATATCCGGTGTGGGCGTTAGAACATTGAGAGGACCTTTCCTTCTTACTTTTTTTTTTTTCTAGAAGTACTTCTAGAAAAACTTACATCCAAATAGACCCTAAATTAGATACTACTACTATCACAATAACCATAAGTTGATTTAAATATTTAATTACATTGTTTTATAAAAAAAAGTAACTGAAACTATAAAATACAATTTTAATAATTAATTAACTAATTAAATTTTCACATAATTAAAACATATACCACTAAGACTTAATTTTAAAAATACTAAATTTCAAATTAATTAAATTAACTAAAGTAATAAACAAACAAATAAATTAATAGACAAATAAAAAAGTACACATACATAACAAAATGTCGTTTCTGCTATATTTCTAGTAGTTTCAAAATTCAAATAGTGGAAATGTATTTTTGTTGTGTATTTAAAACTAGATACATTGTGAAATTACATTTATCCGGTGTATTTGATTTCAGATAGGTAACAAATATATAATTTTGTTGTGTATTTGAAACTAAATACACTGAAAAAACACAATTTCATTGTTTTATGAAATGGAATTGCACTTCCATTGGATCTTGGATTTTTGGAGGGACAAAACTTACCTTTTTTTTTTTTTAATTGTTCCAAACAACAAGACTATGAGCTTTGGCAACTTTGTGTAGGAAAGGTGGCCAACTTCTTGATGCGGTGTTGCAATGTGACAAAAATGGGGTCAAGGAGACAAAGAGTGAAGCTAAGGGGGGTAGGGGTGCCGGAATAGGAAAGTAAGGAGTGAGAATGGGTGGGGAAAAGGAAGGGGTAGTAGGGGAATAGGAAATTAGTGATAGAAGTACAAATGTCTTTCTATTTTGTTTTTGTAAAAATTAGGGGTGGAAAGAGCATTATAGAGGTGGAAATAGCAGCACTCATCCAAAAGCAAGGGAATAGGAGTTAACACCATGGGCTGCTGACAGAATGGATCAAGGTAAAAATCCATTTAGAAGAAGAAGAAGAAGTAACCTTCCTAAGCCCAATATAACAGAAATTCAACAATTAAATATACTTATTTTTATGAAATAGCAATTTTCATACCTGAGCTTGCTAATTTCGTTTTAATTTTCACACACAGTTTTAATTTATTTAGATTCATATATTTTAAAACTAATTAATATGATTTCTTTTAACTAATGCAATTTAATTCAAATATAATTTCAAGCACAACTATTAAAACTATCAATTAAAATAGTAGTGAGCAAAAAATAAAATAAAATGAAGTACTAATTTATTTATTTTTGAAAATGAAAGTAATTACTAAAAAGTGGTTGTTACATATTAGAAATAATTAATAAAGTTTCAGAAAATTTCTTAATACATCGTACTTGACAGTAAAAAATATTTAACCAAATCAAAACATTACTTAAATTGCTTAAACACATTTAAGCTAAAAGTTACTACACTATACTCGTGTACCAAACAAGTTTGCTCTGTGTCTTAACAACAAATTTTAGTATAAATAAATAAATGGTTTTAGTTAAAAACAGGTATAAATAGGATTTTTAATCAAAATCCGTTTAGAAACCGATTAACTAAATCGTTTTTATATAAGTAAATTAGTTTAGATTCAATTATTCTTTATTTTTACAGTCTTGGCCAGGAGTCACGAGGACAACTAGCCTGGACCAAACCTAAAACATGGAGCAGTAACATAGTGATACTTAATTTAGAAGTATAGTTTTTTCTTTAAAGAAAAAAAGAAACAAAAGAAAAAAACAACAACTTTAAAGTATAGTTCACAATCTCAATTTTCAAATTTCAATCTTATCTTAGTTTTTTTTTTTATTAAGTGAAGGGAGTCGGGGGGATGGGGGTGGGATTTTAGGCACTCCAATCCTGTACTTGTAAAATTTAAATATATATAATGCAACAAATCCTAATGAATCCAATGAGCACATATTCCCTTTCCAGATGTTAAAAATCAATTGATTGAATCCTGATAACTCTTCTTTCTCATGCAGATACTTTATTACCTCTTCAGTTAAAATATTTCGACTTAATTAAAAAATAGTAATGATTAATGAGCCTATGATTCATTTTTTAACATTAAAACCCAATTCTATTAATTTGCTCCTCTTTCTCCTATATTCAGATACTTTATCACCTTTATTAAAAGTATCTTTAACTTAAAAGATAGAAATGATTAAATGATGATCATAGATAAATTTAAGTAAAATAAAAAAAACTGGGTAAAAGGAAGTTATCCATAAAAAAAGACTTAATTATATTTTTAGTTTATCAAATTAGAAATTTATTTTTCTTATCACCAAACAAAAATTTATATTTAACTTTTAGTTCCTCAAATTTAAAAAATGATTTTTTAGTCCTTCAGATTAAAATTTTTTTTGCACTTTGATTGAGAAGAACATATGCTAAAACTCTCTTACATGCTAAGATCTGTTGTCCTGAAGCAATTAAAACGAGGCTAATACATGGGTATGGAAACGATTTTTAACAATTGGTGGTCTTTAATTACTTTTAATTTGGAAGTGTAAAGCTCATTTGAAAATACTGATATTTTCATGGTGGTTACTTCTTAATAGGTTACCAACCTGAAAAAATCTGATGCATAGAAACACTGATGGATCTATATGGGATTGAGGGTGTGCAGATGTATCCCTTCATTTTAATAAAATCACTAGTATTTGTCATAAATTTTGATAAGAATATCCGATGGAGGCGAATTTTATGTCAAAATACTCGAAATTAAAAGAAGTAATTAGACAAATAAAAAATAGCATGCAATTTACTAATTGAATAAATAAAAAATTAGAAAATAATTTTTTTTGAAGGTTTGAAGATTAAATCGTGATTTTGAGGTACTTAGAGGCCTCTTTTGGGAAAAAGTTTTGGCTAAGTCTCTGGCTTCTCCTCTCAATTTCGAGCGCGTGACCATCAGTTTCGCTTCAATCGGACATTCCAGTCAAAAGTTATGACCTGCCGAAGTTTGTATACATCGCGCCGCAAAACGACATGTGTCACCACCTGTTGAATTGCGTCTCCCTGGGGTGTGACTGAGCTCCAGTCACGCCTGGGTGGGACGTGTTTGAACACGTCTGCCTGAGACGTGATTGATTGCTATACATTCGTAAATAGTTTGGAAACTACAATATTTTTGTAATTTTTTATTAAAATTGTTATATTCTAATTTTTTTCCCACTTTTGGCATACGAGGAGCCAATTTGTTATAGATTAAAAAAATGATTATGATGTTATATAATCCAGTGGTTACTTTTAAGAGATTCTAAAAAAATGTATAAGCTAATTTATGTTTGTTTACAACTACAAATTTTGTCAATTTGTATTTTTGGAATATTTTTTAATATAATGACAATTTTTGTCATACTTTTTTACCATTTAATTATTCATAATTTCTATTTAAAATTAATTTTGATACCTCATTTAAATATAATAATTGCTTATTTAGTTAATTATCTTTATTATATTGATTTATGTGACTATTTTTCAACTATAAAAATGATGTTTTCCCCTCTTTTAAGACTGAGTTGTCTGGTCTATTCTCTTTTTAGGTATATTATTTGTTGGTTCTAATGTCCCAAATTAATTTGGGAAGAGCTTGTTAAATCTTGGGAGACTTATGCATTACACATATAAGTCTTTGAAGATAGTGTGATTTCACACGTCTCAATCTTAATTTGTTGGTAATCATTCATGTTTGAAGATTGTGATTTAATTCGAGTGATCATGGTGGATAGTGATTTTGAGCACTATGAATAATAATGTGTAGTTGTGTTTTATTTTTTTACGTCGATTTTAATCTATATTAATAAGGTAAGAAATGATTTTGGATTAATATGCAATTTTGAATATGTGATTTATATGAATGGATTTCAATCCAACGGTTAGTTTTAAGAAAATATTATTTAATTATAAATTATAAAATAATGTAATGATGATTATCAAAGTTACACCAATATAATTTGATTCTTCTT
Source organism: Glycine tomentella (assembly GCA_007407185.1). Classification (NCBI taxonomy): domain Eukaryota; kingdom Viridiplantae; phylum Streptophyta; class Magnoliopsida; order Fabales; family Fabaceae; genus Glycine; species Glycine tomentella. Next base: position 1,192,200 of record PYAF01006013.1, on the reverse strand, counting down.
CGTGTGTGTGTGTGTATATATATATATATATATATATATATATATATATATATATATATATATGGAGAGACAAAATGTTTTTATTTTAAATTAGGAGATCAAAATTGTGTGTTGGCCAAACAGTAAGACTAAAGTTGTATTTAAGTCAAAATCATTCATTCTAATATGATTAAGTTATATTGCTAAGGGGAAATGACTTATCTCTCACAAACATTTGATAATTAATTAAGAGTTTAATAATGCTTATGTATTGACAGTGTAAAACATAAAATAAACACTTTACATTGTTATTCAATTATAAATTATCGATTGTATGAACTTTAAAATAATTATGGTAAAAATTATTAAACTTATCATATATAGAGTTATGATTGAACGATATAAGATAATTTCAAAATGTTAATGTATAAACTTTTTTCTCATTAATTATTTATCTGGATTTCAAATTATTATTAGGATTTGTTAGGTTGTTACCGTTTTTATTATTAAATTTAAATAGGAATTAAGATTAGATTAGTTTGTTATTATTCCATATTATTAGCATTTAGTTGAATTTTTCTCTTATATATAAGAATATCATGTTGAGGGAAAATATACGAAAATAACATATGAATGAATGTAGCAATATGCTTATTTTTTTTTTTTTAAAGTCTTTCTTCCTCACATTTCCCAAACTTACATCTCCTTCTATCTTTTTATCTTATTTTCAATGTATTCTACTTATACCCAATTATCTATTTCTTCCTTAACTTTCACCTTCTCCGATTCCTTTACAAATTATGATTATTATTATCATAAATTTCATTTTTGTCTCGCATAACCTTTACGATTTTGGTTCCGTTTTGAATCCTTCTCATATCCATTTGAAGGTCATTAATGTGAAACTCGTTGCATTGTTCTGAGTCCCTCACAGACCAACCCCGAAGTCTATTGACATGAACATGTGATTGTTCCGAATCCATTCTCGTATCTCAATTCTCTCTGCATGTATTCTATTTGAAGGTCATTGATGTGAAGTCAATTGTATTGTTCTGAATCTTCATAGACCATCCCTGAAGTTTATTGACATGCATGTTATTGTTCCGAATCCCTTACCATATCTCAAATTTCTTTCTACCTCACATAATCGAAGCATGTGGACTATCCTGAAACACCTCTTGAACCTATTGTTGATTGACAAGTTAGGCATGATCGATATTAATGCACCAACTTGAGGGGAAGTGTTGAATTGTGTAATTTAAATTTCAAATGATTATTAGGAATTGTTAGGTTGTTACAGTTTTTATTATTAAATTTAAATAGGAATTAAGATTAGATTAGTTTGTTATTATTCCGTATTATTAGCATTTAGTTGAATTTCTCTCTTATATATATAAGAATTTCATGTTGAGGAAAAATATATGAAAGAGAACGAATGAATGAAAGTAACAATTTATGCTTATCTGATTTTTAACAATTTCACATCATATATATCAAAGTTCCTTTCTAGGAGCTTTGCCACCATCACTACACTTTTTTTTTTCAATTCTTGCTTTGATAATCTTTGTGGATATACATCAATAATCCTTGATCATGAAGGCAATCAAGTACAGATCATGGAGTTGGCTTAGGGCAAAATTAAAGGGATTTGATTATTCCCTGCATGCATGGATGGTGTATATTGATCCAGTAAATTGTTTATTGCAGCTTACGTGAAGGGGACATTAATTTGTGGGCATAAGAATCGTGGAAGGCATGAGGGTCTGGAATCTGGTGTTGATTTTGGGTGGTTAGAGATATGCTATATATTACCCAGCTTATTCTTTTTCAGGGGATATTATATTTTGTATTTTCATGGGGATATATATATATATATATATATATATATATATATATATATATATATATTTGCATATCTGGTTTATTTAGGTTGTTGAGGGCATATTTATTCTGTTACATCGATATTGATGTTATTTATGTATCTGTTTTGAGAAATTCTTAGGTGCACCTGGAGCAAGAAACTTTTTTACATCCATTCATTGTTCGTCATGTCAGCAATCTACTTAGAAAAAATAAAAATTGTCATTAATCTACCTAGAAAAATTAAAAATTTTCATTAATGTAGGAAACAACAATGATCTACAATGTCGACATGACGAACAATGAATGAATCAGAGTAAGAAAAATGTCTTGCTCAAGGTGCACTTAAGAATTTTTCTCTGTCTTTACCTGGTGTTTTGGAACTACTTGTCACAAAAACTAGATTTATATATAATATTATCCTTCTTTGCTGTGAAAAAAATAATAATTAAAGAATCCTTGATCATTCAGTCTTGTAGATCTTTGCTTCAAGTTCAGTTTTTTCATCTCTCTCGTAAAGTTTTTATTCTTAACATCATTCGTACTTGTTTGTTTATGGCAGTAGTGTAAGGTAGACAAGGATAGCTGCAGTAAAGTTACTTTTTGTATAGGGTTTTTGGTACCTATAATAATATATATACTAAGTTATTTGCTGATAGAAAAAAATGGTAGACAAGGTCACAAGGATAACTTTCCTCTTTTCGTAAACGTGGTTACTCTTTGTTTATATTCACCAGCAATATAAATACATAGTAACCAAAGGGAGATACAGCAAGATGTCGAGTTTTTGGTCTGTGTATGGATTTTTGGCACTCAATTGTATCATTATTAATATATATTATTTACCTTTGCTGATAAAAAGAAAACCATGGTGAAAAACTAAATACACACTTGAATTGATATGTCAAACAACTACTTTAGCTAAGGTTTTATATGAAAGAAAAAGTATGGGGAGAGGTAGAGGGATCAATGTGTGCACACACCCACTATAATCTTTATCAGAACCCGATTCCCTTTCAACATATTTGCAATATTTAAAATATTAATAATGTACGTGAAAATTTGACCAACAGGAACAAGAATTTGGGGAAGCTTGATGCTTCATATGTGACCAAATGTGCGTGACGTCATGGGTTTACAAGCATTGACGTGTTGGTACAAACGCTGAAAGAATACATACTATGGTAGTTTATATTTATGATATATAGCTATATATAGTATAATAGTATATGCGTTCCTTTTAAGTTGATATTGTAATTGAATCCTTTTATAAAATTTGAAAAAGTCGCTCATAAATTGGTTTGGAGAATTGGAGATGTTCAAATCATTGGATTTTGCCTGTATAGCTGTACTCGTGTCTCTCTTCAGTGGGTTGATTTGGACAATTTATTTTAATCAATAAATGTTTTTATATGTTTTAACATTTTTATTTTTTATCAATAAATATTAATTATTAAATTTTTATTAATGCGTAAGAACGGAACTAGGTTGACGGGAAAGGGGGCAGTTGCCAACCCCTAATGCAGATTTTTTATTCAACACATATACTAATTATAATATTATATAATTGTGTCCCTTGTAAATTCCCATCTTGCCTTCCTTTTTTGTTACAGTATATGCAACCCTCATTCTTCATCCTTATACTCTTTTACTGATTATACTCGTTACATTTAGGTTTACAAAAAGTCATGTCAGTAATTATACACTTTTTCATATTATATTTAGTGAAAACTCAAAATATATCAAAAAATTTATCTATTAAAAATTAAAAATGTTTTAGGTGTGTTAAGTAAAAAAAAGAATTTGAAGTAATATCAAATACTGTATTCTTTTTTTTTTTTAATGCATCAATGTCTGCCTTTTTATTCTTCATTTTCGAGTTTGTTTCTTCTCTCAAACTCTATTTCCTTTTTATACCTTCGAAGACACTAAAAGGCATAATCATACTTTTACAATAATTATAGTGAAACTTGTAGGAATTTTTTGTAGACAGAATTTGCAAGAAAATCATGAAATTATTAGAAAAACGTGCAAAAAAAATTTCACAAGAAAAACCCTTCGAGATTGAAGCCACTCTTTAGCTAATTATGATTATTCCTCACAATTTATTTTTTTTCAAAAGAAATATATTTCAAATAACATTAGGTGTCCTTTTTGTAATGCCTGGCTGAAAATTACATTAGTTACACACCCTTCGAGATTGTATCAATGCCAAAAGCCTTAGGAGAGTTATATTTAGAATAATTTATTAGGTGATTCAATATTACCTCCTATTCATGATTCAACCAATTTCCACCTATTCGAAATTTTATCCCTCATAAATTATTTTAGTATCTTTTGTTCTCCATTTATAAAAATATAGTGAATTATGTTTTTCTATCATATTAGTGTTAAATAAGAAATAATGTTAACGCTTTTTTAACTACCATTAAATCACATATTTAAAACAAGTAATTTTAACATAGTATCTAAAAATCACCATTATTATTATTATTATTATTATTATTATTATTATTATAATTACTATTATTTCATTTCTTAATAACCACCTTCCTTCTTATGTAAATTTCAATCTTTATTTATCTGTTAGTCATTTACTTACCTATTTTGGATTCGTCCCCATAATAAGAAGGAATTCATTTAAATTTACTTTATATGAAAAAAATTGGAAATACTTTAAAATATTTAATTTATAAAATTATTATACATTTTGAAATAAATTTTATTATTTTAATATTCATATATATTTACTAAAAAATAATAAATAATCTAAAAATATTCTACAATACAATTTAATTGTATAGTATACAAGATTATTCATTCTAAGTGAAAACTAGGATTTAAGATTCAATCACCCAAATTTTAATTTTTGAATTTTGATTATTATAGAACTAAAAGACTAAAACAGAAACATTTTGTTTTCTTTTTCTTTACTTAATAAACATATGAATTTTTTTTTATTATGATATTTTTATAATTTAATTATTTTTTTTAATTTTCCTAACTTAATTATAGCTCAATTAGGTTAAATATTTTCCGTAAAAATTGTTTTATAATTTTATTAATATAATATTTAATAATTATGTTTATACAAGATAATTAAAAAAAGGAGCTTAAAAGGAAAGATATGAAATTTAATATAAAAAATTGACACTTTTACATAATTAAGTGACATTAATA
>PYAF01006013.1:1165865-1187081 GCA_007407185.1 Glycine tomentella | reverse complement strand
TCACTTAGTGTGAAGAAATTTATTTATTTTTTTACAAAAAACACATTGAATTTTTTTTAAGAAAATATTTACAATGTTTTCAATAATACATGATGTGAAATTATTACATATATGATATTAAATATTAAAATTACAATACAAAATAAATATAAAATAACTTTTCTATTTTTTATATTTCAAATACTTTTTCTAATATTTTTTTACTTTTTACTTATTGACACAACACATTTATTTACTTGCCCATATATTTTTTGATTCGTCCTTAGTATGAAGGAATTCACTTAAAATAATTTTATTAAAAAATTGGAATTAGTTTAAAATATTAAATTTAGAAAATGATTTTACATTTTGAAATAAATATTAATATTTTATTGAAAATATCAATAAACATATAAAGCATGTCGAATAAATGCAAAGTAAATAACTTATAAATACAAAAAAATACTTTGAAATATAATCCAAATATTTCCGATGGAATACATTCCGTCGGAAAATCCATCGGATGTTCAAAAACTTTCCACTATAACTTTTCCGTCGAAATAGTCAGTAACTCAAACATTTTTTACTGAAAAAATTCAAAAAAATTTCACGGAATATTTTCCATAAAAAATATCAGTTGGAAATCCTTGAGTTACCAACAAAATATTTTCCGTCGAAAATACACATTTTTTTTTGTAGTGTACATAACATATATTCAAGTTTTAAAATTTATAAGCAAAAATTACCTTGGAATATTACCTTTTACTTCAAATTGAATTGCATATGGCAAATTAAAGGCAAACCAATTTGTATGTTCTATGAAATTGCCTTCTATTAAGGCTGGAGTCAAACAGGATAAAAGGATCAAATTGCAAACAAATTTGTTTGTTCTATGAAATTGCCGGCTGGAGTCAAACAGGATAAAAGGATCAAATTTCCAATGTGTAGTCCTCATGGCATACCCTTGTGAATGATACTGTCAAATTTCGTACACATCAACCCCTCCCTAGCTACATACATATGCAACATCCCCTGGGTGGATTAAAATTATTTCTGATGGTTCATCAATTTTGAAAGTATAACTCAAAAGGCCTATTGTGAAAGGACTCTTGCGTGATCTTAATGGTGTCTTCGCAGTGTTTGCTTCAAGTCTTGGTAGTTGTTTGTTATGGTAAAGAATTCAGTGGGTAGGAGCCCTAGGGGACATGTGGATACGATTTGTTGGTGGCTAAGATTATGTATGGACTAATTATGATTTTTTACTTTTTTTTTTCGTAATCAATGAGCAGATTTCTTTTTGTAAAAAGAGTTCATTGTAATTATTCTTCCTCCACTCTCAGATTATTTTCCCCCCAAACAAGAAGCATATATGAAGAGATTAAATGTCATGCATATATACCATATCATAGTGATTTTTTTTATGACAGAGAGATTCTTTTCTTTTTGTTTTGCTGAATATATAGAGATTCTTTCTTATCCTCTTTACTTTATTTTGGACATTTATGAACAAAAGCTAATAATAATGAAAATGGGTGACTCGCCCCATCAAAGAATCATATGTCACATATGACACAAACGTCCAATTTGGACTGGGATATGAGAATAATTAACTAATGCAACTTTAGAAGAATAAAAATATTTTTTTATCAGACAACAAATGCATTAAAGGGTATAAGAAGTACCGAAAGGGATACAATTGTGAGAGTTTATCAGAGTTCTTACTCCCTGAGAACCAACCACAACCGCGAAACACATGCAAAAGCTGTGTTGCTAAAGATTAATCTCTACGTATAATATATTAATGATAAGTTGAAGATTTATACGTATAATATATCAAAGATTAACTCCTTTTAATTTTTATTTTAATAATTTAATGGTAACTCGATAAACAAGACTATCTAGAGGGAGATGTAAACTTAGAACCCATGAACTTATACGTTAATAACCTTATAGCTCACTGTCAAAGTAATCCAAGGGGTTGATTTAGTGGTCACCAAATTTGGTTGTAGGATAATTGTTCTCAAGTGGGAGGTCCCAGATTCAAATTCTGTATTTAAAAAAAAAGAATCTTTAGATAGGGGGTGAATCGATACAAGTCCCGCAAGACTACTTTCGAAGGAAGAAAGATGTGAATATATATTCACATAAAAGAAAGTCTCATAGTCAAAGTGTAAATTGAATAATTATTATTAATTATAAACAAATTATTTGGTATTTTGTAAAACAATAGGATGCTAATAATATATACTCTCAATCTGTTGTAGCCTGCATATTTGTTCTTGCTACTTTGGGAAGGGAAGTAATCTGATCTTTTCTCATCCGTGGGTTATGTTAGATTTATAGGTTTATGTACTCTTAAATTATCTATAACCTTTCTGATCTTTGGGAAGGGAAGTAATCTGATCTTTTTTTCAAGCTACATTTGTATATGGGTTTGGGTAACCCTAGCTTGTACCTTTCTATTAATACATATATTTTGCTATCCATATATATATATATATATATATATATATATATATATATATATATATATATATTCTCAACTAACATAATCTCATCTATTAGTTAAAATTGATTGAATCTTGATGTACGATTGTGTTAAATATTTGAAGAAATAATTTTTTTATTTATAATAGTATCAAACATTATTATCTTCTATAAATGATATATATACTCCTTATCATAAAAAAAATTAAAACTAATTTAATTTATGATGTTATTGAATAAGTAATTCAAAATAATTTTGTACTATAAATATATTTAATAAATAAATATATTTGTGAAAAATGATTTCCAAGTGAAAATAATTTTATAGAATTTCAAATTAAAAATAAATATTATTAATAAGTCTTTGATATGAAAGTTATGTAACAACTTGAAGAAATAAGTTTGAGCAAAATTAATATTTTCATTAATGATATTAAATTGTAGTCTATATCATAATTAAAATTATATTAATATGTCATTATTGAGTCTTTAACATGCAACTACCTATGTTAAATACTTAAAAAAGGTTATATAAGTAAGTAATTTAGAACTATTTTGTAAAAAAATAATAAGTTAATTTTAATATACTAATATATTTATTTTAAAATGATTTCAAAGTAAAAATAGTTTCATAAGATTTTAAAATAAAAATAAATATTTAATATGCAGTTGGGTTAACTTTCTCTTTCATATGATTGATTCCACTTCCAAAGGAGACAATATTTATGACCCGATCCGATTCGAACAGACCCATATGACTATTATTTAACTCGGTTCGTCCTGGCTCTTGGTGACCATAGGGCAATGCCATTCATCCCTTCCCAGTCCCACACATACAACTGAACCAGCAGTGATTTGAGAGAGAGATCGGAATGATATTTGTGAACGTTCAACTCAACTCATGTTTTGTCCCACCTCACCAAAGCAAGGCTCCTTATAAGGTGGATTTCGTCAGAGTCGACAAAATAATGAAAATATTGAGAAAAGCAGATAGAGATAACGACGGTTGCTTTAACAAGGATGAGCTGAAGAATGCTCTGAAGGAATTAGGTGCCATCTTCCCTGCATGGAGAGCCAACCGTTGTCTCGCACTTGCTGACGCCGACAACGACGGTCTCATTACTGGGGACGAAATTGACACTCTCCTTGAGTATCTCCGCTCATGCGGGTATTGATTTTCATGCAAAATTATCACCCCCTACATATATATATATATATATATATATATATATATATATATATATATATTATGTGTGTGTGTAATAATATATAAGAGTTGAATAACTATTCAAAGGACAGCATAGATTTAGATCCTTCAGCCTCTTCTCTCGCTCTCTCGCTTTCTTTTAATTCCAATTTCAAGTCATCTTTCTGCTGTTCTGTCTCACTCCTATCTTAAGTATATTATAGATTGTTTATTTCTGGAAAAAAATGATTTATAAGGTTAGAATTGCTCACTTGCTCCCATTTATATGCTTCAATTTGCTAATATTACTAGCCGATGTAAGATATGCAACATATCCTGCTAAGGATGGGAGATCTTGAACCTGAAGGTTACAAGTTTGGATATTCCAAGTCTCATATAATTGTATGATAAGCCCAATAATAATAATTAAGACAAATACACAATCCTATAAAAAAGACTTGTAAAGTGATAATTATCTATTATACTTTAATTCTTAATTTGTAATTTTAGTTTTTTTATTTTTTCTACAATATAGTTTTTATATTTTAGAATTTTTTTTATAAAAAATCTCAATCCTCAATTTTACATATTTTATTTCTTTTGTCTTTTTATATATTAATGAATTATTTTTTTCATTGTTAAAAATTAATTTCCACCTCATCATAATACTGACACAATATTATAGTCATGAAATGGTCAATGTATCCTAAAGTAAGAATTAGACTAAAATTATACATTTTTAAAAATTTTTGAGCTAGGACTAGATTGCAGAAGAAGAAAAAAAAAAGGGAATCGAAATTGTGATATAAAAATTAAAAATAATTAAAATTGTAATTTAGCATTTTAAACATTTACATTTTTAGCTAAGGCTAATTATGTAGTACTTAATCTATAACTATAATGTGTTTAGCTAAGATTATATATATATATATATATATATCACTTTGATATTTAGCTAACATTTAACTATATATGCACCAGTTATGATTTTTTTTTGTAATTAATGAGCAAATTTCTTATTGCAAAGAGAGTTCACTATAATTATATTTGTATTTTTTCCTGGACAAGAAGCATATATGAAGAGAATAAATGTCACGTATACCTTTTTTTTCATGTAGAGATTCTTTCTTATCCTCTGTGCTTTTGGTAAAGTTACTGTCGATATTTGAAGAAAAGCTAATTATAATGCAAATGGGTGACTCTCGTCGCATAAAGAATCATATGCTACGTTTGACACAATGCAGTGAGATGACACAAGGTTGATATGATCCTGTAAAAGTCTAATTACTTTAAGTATTTTTTATAATTAATGAAAGGTGCACTGATTATAGCAAAATGAAAAGAATTAAGATTTTTTTTTAAAGTTTAGTGATGCCAGTGTTTAAATTAATATTTTCCTTATTTTTTGGACCATTAAAAAAAATGTCACCTTTTAAGTCTTGGAATAAAATTAAGAAAAATCGTCAAGCTAAAACAATAATAAGATATTATATTTGACCAAAAAATACTATTTATTTCATATGATAACTGATAGAATTCCATAATTATAAAATATAACATTATTTTATACAAGTCAAAATATTGAACTCAACAATAATTATTAATCATCAAAATATAAGAGTCTTAAACTATATAATAAAGAAAACATGAACATAATTTAGCCAATCAACTCAATCCTTTATTCCTTTGCTTCATGCATCCATCAATTTAGCTTTAGCCAATAGAATTCAACTCGTTCCTGCAAGTGCAAAATGCAACATCAGTAATTCTGCGTATTAATATGACTAATTAACTTAAAAAAAAAAAAAACAGAATTTGTAAGTAAATTGCTCACTCGAAGACTTCAAAAGCACTTGCAGCCTTATTCTCCTCATTTAATCTTAAGCTTGTAGTCCCTGAATCACTAATAAAAAGTAGAAAATACACAATTAAGTTAAACATGAAAAAAAATTAAATGAGAAAATGAATTGATATTATGTAACTATGTTAGAATAGAAACTAAAAACTAGAAAACTACATTACATGATTCAATTTCAGAGACATGTATATGTGCTTGCTGTGAACTTGGACCAGCAGCAACAATGATAATTCTACTAGTAGTATGCTTCTGTCTCAACCAATTTTGAGCAAAAATAGAAGCCTCTACAGTTGTAGGATTCAATGAACTAAGGTATGAATCAAGAATACGACCTCTTGTACTAAATGTAGACTCAGATGATACAATTGACACTGGAATGACTAATAAATCCCTAGCTAAACGAGAAAGAACATAATACCTTGGAGTCATTTTTCCACCGTTTCAGAATATCAAAATCAGGATAATTATCCTCAACTCATTCTTATACCTTTCCAACTCATTCTTTTTGGTGCTCACCTTGTAACATCGTGATTTTGAATTTGAACTCATCAGTTATACTTTATGCTTCAACACGTGACACGATACGACTCGATTATCTGACACGTCAATCTTAAAAAATGACACGTTGGAACACGTTTTAATATTAAATAATATTTTAAATTTATATAGTATATATTTCCTTTAATATTCAATTATTTAACAAAAAAATTAAACTGAATTAATAATACCCATCAATGTAACCCAAAAAAATTCATAGAGGCTGCATTTCAATCTTCAAAACAGAATATTCAATATTAAAATAGATTTTGAACAAAAAAAAATCAAATAGACTGCATTTGATTACTTTCATGGAGCATTTTCATCAATAGCATCTGACTCCATCTTTGCCTCATCAAGTGAAAGAGTAGCAACTTCAAGCATTCCAACATCTTCAAATGTATCAAATGTATCTCCAGAAATATCCCACATTTTACTCTCCCCTTGTGTATATTGTGGACTCTTTCTTAATAAGAGCCGAAGGTTGCTATGTATATAAACCAAGTCTTCAACACGTTTTGGAGTCATCTTATTCCTCCTTACATAATACACAACATAATAAGTACTCCAATTGCGTTCAACACGCGATGAAGAAGAAGGTTGTGCAAAAAGTCGCAATGCTATCTTTTGAAGCATAGGTGCACAAGCCCCATGAAGCACCCATCAAGCTTTGGGCTCCATAGAATATCGATTTTGAATGGCATCATGATCTCTAAAATCCCCCACTTGCACTAGCAAAGTCCACATACTCCAAATTTATTTTATTTCGGTCCTCCAAGTTAGGAAAATATCTCTTTAAGCATTTTTGTCTTTCTTGATTAATCTCTTGATCCTTATGTGGAGGAACTCAACTAGAATCTTTATCAAGCCATTGTTGACTATAGTATCTAAAACAAAAAGAAAAAGAAAAACAATTAATAGATTAAATCAAATAAGAGAAGTATTAAATCCATTCATATTTAAAAGCTTACTTGAGATTCAAAGCATGTGCTAAACAATGAAATGAAGTTGATTTTTTTGCCCAACGATCCACAAGAATGCCATGGACCACCTCATAAAAAGTTGAGGTCTCATCCATTCTCTTCAATTCATGCATTTCTTCACTTTCTCAATCATCTCATCTCACATATAATAAATCAAATGAATACAAGGTTTATCAGGGTCACAAATTCTGATCATATTATAAATAGGAGCAGTGAAAGCAAGTATGTAATCAATTTGATATGTTGCTAGCATATAATAATTTTAGGCTAAAATAATCAACAATTTAATCATAATTTATCAATAAAGGTTAGGATAAGATTAAATTTCATCAATTCTTGGTCCATTACTTATTTTATGCATATTTTGTTTAATAGGAATCAAGAAAAGAAGGAAATACGCATAACCAAGAAAGATTTGTCACAAAAATAAAACAGCAGAAGGGTTTAGTTAGCCTAATTAACTATATGGACGTAGAAAAATAAATAGAGGGGACTTTTGAACAGAAAGGAACACAGACAGAAACGCAGAGGGAGAAGATTGGATTCATTGATAGAAGATCGGAGAACGACGACTTACCCTGTAGTTCTTCTCTAGAGACATGTTAGTTATGAGATTAAGGTTAGTTCTGAACATGTCTGGCTAATTCTCTTATTGTGGTTAGAGCTAGAACCAATGTGAACTCCTCTGTAACTTGATTGGTATTAATATGAAATTATAATAATTGCTTTGTTTTACTTTGTTCTTCATTGTATTATTCTTTATTGGACTTGGTCATTCTGGTAAAGTTTTAAGGGTTAGAGTTTGCAATAGGGATGTTGGGACTCTAATTTCTGAAAGGAGTAAAATAACACTTTGTACATTGCCTAGGGATAAGGATGTATGATTGCAGAACCTATATGATGTATTCTCTTAATGCTTAGCTTGAAAGGGAATTACTAAGGAATTATGATTTCTGATTGGGTTAAAGGGTTAAATCACTAAGGGATTAGGATTTAACTAATTACGTAAAAATACATTCTCTGAGTAATTAGAAATAATTGAATTTAATAACCAATCTAAGTAAAGGAGGTAGGGATCAAAGGCGAATATGCTCTGATCGCAATTGTCTCTCATTACTGCGTAACAATCACTTTAAACTTGTTTTAGAATTCTCTTTAATTTTCTGTTATTTATTTAATTTGCGTAATTTCTAAAATACAACATTATTCTCTTCAAATATATTATTTTTCTTCCAATTTCTAAGACAGTGAGTTACGATAAAATTTGGAATTCAATCCCTATGGAGACAATACTTTCTTATCACTTTATTACTTGTACGATCGGTGCACTTGCCGTTTCGCAACAAGTTTTTGGCGCCGTTGCCGAGAATTGAAATAACTAATTTTATAGTAACTTTAATCTTTGTGATTGGAATTTCTTTTGTTACTGAACTGCTTTTCTGAGTTATATGCGAGGTATAGTTAATCCTAATAATCTACAGTACGATCCTGAAATAGAAAAGACTGCTAGGAGGAACAAGAAACTAGCCAAACAAAGAAGAAGAGAAGCAGAAAATTTTGATTTTAGTTCAACCTCTGAATTAGAATTAGAAATGATTGATAGAGCAAATAATCAGCTCAGACCGGAAGATGAACTGATGGAGGATATTTTGGATCCATTGCTCACTAAACCAAAATCTAGCATGGTCAGACCACCAATTCAAGCAAATAATTTTGATATTCATCCTTCATTGATCACATTGGTGGAACGCAATCAGTTTGGTAGGGAAGATGATGAAGACCCCCATGACTTCATTCACAGATTTATGAGAATCTGTGATACTATTAAACATCAAGGGGTGTCAGATGATGCTATTAGATTGAGATTATTCCCTTTTACTGTTAAGGGAAAAGCACTCAGATGGTTAGACAGACAAACCTCAAATAACATCACCACTTGGGAAGAACTAGTTGCAAAATTTTTCTCCCAATACTTTTTCATGGAGAAGTATAATAGGCTGGTGAATGAGATCACCAATTTCACTCAAAATGGAAGAGAAACTTTATGTGCAGCTTGGAACAGATTTCAAGAGCTGATTAGGAGGTGTCCACAATATGACATGCCTGTGGGGAAAAAGGTATGTATTTTCTTTAATGGAATGACACTTGAATCACGACTTATTGTTAATGTTGCAGCTGGTGGCTCAATCAGATCAAAGACAGCAACTCAGACTTATGAGTTAATTGACTCTCTAGCCCGTAATGAGAATGAAAGCATTACATTTCAGCCCAAGAGAGAATTTATTCAATTGGGAAGTGGTGATGCCATGCTAGCTGAGCAGAAAATTTTGGCTCAGCAGTTAGCCAAATTAAATGAGAAGATTGACAAACTTTAAGTCTCATCAAGCAGAATGCAACCTATTATCTGTGAGTATTGCCAAGGCGAGCACAAGTCTAATGAGTGTCCTATACTGGTAGGAGCTGACCCAGTTCAAGTGAATGGCCTTTGGTATGATCAAAGATCCCAGCAGAATTTTCAGAAAAATCCAAATAATGCTATAGGAAATATGGGGAATAATTATCAGAGCAGGATTCAGGGGGGAGGTTTAGATTACAAGTCTAATCATTATCTATAACCTCCATCTATTCCACCTAAAGAGTCATCTGATTTGGAGAAAGCCATGCTGCAGCTAACAAGGATTACCAATGATCATATCCAGGCCACCAATGCATTCATCAATGAGACTAGAGCTCATCATAGAAATCAAGATGCTTCTATCTGAAATTTGGAGAATCGGATTGGTCAGTTATCAAAGCAGCTTGCTGAAAGACCTCAAGGGCAATTCCTTAGTGACACCATAGCAAATCCAAGGGAGCATGTCAATGCAATCACTACAAGGAGCGGAACTATAATCACACCTCAAGAGAAGAGCAAGATAGTGCATAAAAAGGCTGGAGAGGAAGTGGAACCCAATCAAACTGTTGAGCAAGAAGAAACAATATGCTAAATTCTTAGAAATGTTTACAAAACTGCATATCAATATACCATTTGCCGAAGCTTTAGCTAACATGCCTAATTATGCTAAGTTTATGAAAGATTTGTTGTCTCGAAAGCATAAATTGTAGGAATGTGAAACTGTTGTGCTTACTGAAGAGTGCAACGCCATAATCCAAAGGCGAGTTCCACCTAAACTCAGAGATCTAGGAAGTTTCAACATTCTGATTGCAATAGGTAATGTGAATGTGGGTAAGGCTCTATGTGACCTGGGGGCAAGCATAAATTTGATGCCTTTGTCAGTTTGCAAGTCCTTAGGGATGTATGAATTAAAGCCCGCCGGAGTTTCTCTCCAGCTTGCAAATCGTTCATTGAGGAAGCCTACAAGAGTCATTAAGGATGTCCTGGTTAAAGTAGATAAGTTTATTTTTCTCGCTGATTTTATAGTTTTAGATATGGAAGGTGAAAGTGAAATACCACTTCTCTTAGGTAGATCATTTTTAACTACAGCTAGAGCTTTAATTGATGTAGAAAAAGGGAAATTAGAACTTAGGATGGATGATGAATCTATTACTTTCAATGTTTTTGATGCTATGAAAAATTCATTTGATGAGCATGATTGTTTCGGGTTGGATATTTTAGATACTGTGATTCATGCAGATAAAACAGAGAAATCTCTTGATTAAGAGCTTAAAGAGGAGATAGAAGCTTGAGAGAAGAAGAGGATCCTAGAGAAAATAGTGGAAAATTCTAAGAAAGATTGGGTAAGGAAGCTTGACGATGCACGTTGGACATATCGGACAACCTTCAATACTCCAATAGGTATGTCACCATTCCAACTCGTGTATGGTAAGTCCTATCATCTTCCTGTTAAATTAGAACATAAGGCTATGTGAGCTAATAAATTTTTGAATTGTGAACTCGCTAAAGCTAATAATAAAAGACTGTTGCAATTAAATAAGCTTAACGAGTTCAGGTTAGCTGCATATTAGAATGCTAAGATCTATAAGGAGAAGACCAAGAAGTGGCATGATAGTAAGATTCGTCCAAAAGAATTTGAACTGAGACAACAGGTATTGCTTTATAATTCTCGCCTGAAGCTGTTTCTAGGTAAGTTAAAATCCCGTTGGTCTCGTCCATTTTTAGTGCGAAAGGTTTATCCTTATAGAGCAGTGGAAATCTCTCCTTTAGATAATGATAGGTCTTTTAAAGTTAATGGATACAGATTGAAACCTTATTTTGGAGGGCAAGTGGATAGAAATACAGTTTCTATTCCACTAAATTCGCTTGAGGCTTAAAAGAGTAGTGCATTAGGCTCGTGACATTAAACAAGCGCTAATTGGGAGGCAACCCAAGAATTTTGAGTCTTTTAATTTATTTTAATATTGTTGAGTCATAATTGTTTTAGTTTTAGGAGTATTGATTGGACTTTCACCATCTATCTTTTGTTTTTATCTTTACTTTTCTATTTTTGCTGATTTACACTTGTTTTGGTTTATGCTCAGACTGATGTTTCACCTATGTCTATGATTCTTCAAATAACGCATACATGTGTGGATATAAAATTTCTGTTAGTTTATTGTCGGGGACAACAATTTTCTAAATCTGGGAATTATGGGCGTTATTTGAAGAATCACTTTGAATCACATTCAGAGAAACAAAGGATGTCTAACATATTAGATAATTCTCTAGAAGCATGTCTCAGATTTAGATTTGCCAAATCAGTCAAATTTGATTGAATTTTTAGGAAGCATGTGTGATATGAATTATGGCATGGCATTGTATAGAACATGATTGGAAATTATGATTGTTTTGGTGTCTGAATTGCATATTGAAATAGAAAATGATACTCGATAAGAAATTAAAGGAGTCTAGCTTGATATCATAGCCTGAGGATTGAGCCTATACAGAAAATTTTGTTTAGAGAGGCCTCACTGTGGTAGTATTCTAGAACTTGATATGTTTCTCTGCAATGCATGTACATTTTGATATGATAAAGGCATTTTTTTTCTTTTTGCCAGGGCCAAATTAGCCTACCTGAAAAATTTTCCATCGTTAACCCTTTTGAGCTTGAGACTTTTCCATTCAATTACCTGATGAATTGTTTAACCATATCCATTGACTTACCTTAATTGAGATTGTAATGCTTATGTGGTGTCAAAAGAAGAAGAAATAGATTAAGGTGAACTCCACTAGAATTGAAGAAAAGAAAGGAAAAAGAACTAGTTACAAGTAAGTTCAAAAGAGGAAAAGAAAAGAAAGAAATGCAAAAGGAAGAAAAGAAGAGAAAAGGAATGAAAAATTATGAATAAAAATAAGTAGTGGAGCAAAATTCCAAGAGAAATTTGAATTTAAAAGAATATTAGTACTTCAATCTCAATGATTGTTCAGCTACTTTCCAAATATTCCTACCCCTAAGCCTGGCCAAGTTACAAACCTATCAAGACCTTTTGATTAATTTGTGCATGTGTTTATGTTTCTCATCTTTAGGAACTTGAGAATAAGATCAAGCCTATGGTAGTACTATGGCTGTGGTGGATTGAGATATTATGATAATACCCAAACACTTGAGTGATGAGTGAATGATATATCTTGGTGAGGGGTATTCAAGTTAGACTTTTACATTTGATGGAATTGAAGAGTATTGTTGAAATTTTGATGTGGGAATCAGTCATGCTTAGCATAGTAATTCAGAGATTGTTTATGCAGTGTTGTGCTTGATTGTTGATCCTTGCTTCCCAATGTGAACTATTGTATTCCACCAAAGATCATCCAATATCTTTTCTTTAACAAATCTTGCCCTCCCTAGATTATCATCTTTATACACACTTCATTTTTCACTGATTACCATATTTTGAAGGCCACCTTTTATCAATTTGAACCTCTTTAGCACCACAATCATGGAAGCAAAGCGGGTTTTTGCTATAGAAAACAACTTCAATCCCAGAAACTCATTAAACATTGACAGTCTCATAGAATGATTCGTTATGAAATACTTTATTGTAGTAACATCTCCAACAATATCAGAAATCCAACTACACTCCTTATATGTTATTTGATTATTCTCCACATTTTTAGCAGCACAAATATTTTTCACAGCTAAATTCAATGTGTGAACAGCACATGGTGTCCAAGTAATAGATGGAAATTCTTGCTCAATAAGATGCCCTGCTCCCTTACAATTTGCAGCATTATCCGTAATTACTTGAACCACTTTTTCATGCCCAACTTCTTGAATTACTTATTGTAACAACCTAGCAATAAAATGTTTATCCTTAGTCTCTCCTGAATAATCAATTGATTTCAAAAACATAGCTTCACCATCGGATACTGCCATGAAATTAATAAGTGGCATCCTTTGTGAATCACTCCATCCGTCACTCACAATACTAACACCCTTCTCATTCCACCCAGCTTGAATAGGTGCACACAATCTAGCAATATTTTCCTTCTCTTTCTTCAAAAGAGTGGTTCGCAAGGAGTTATATCCTAGTGGCAAATAACCTCCAATATTATTATTCGCAGCATAAGTGAAGGCGGCTTGAAAGTATGGGTTCCTTGCTAAAGTATGACAATCCTGCTGAATAAAACATCCTAGCAATCAAGTGGTTCAATTCTTCGCGCTCCAGCGTTGAATGCTCTCTCAATAGGATATCTAGATGAACTTACACCCTCACTTCCACTTCTTTTTTTCGAGCTTGAATCCACTAAAAAACTAGATGGGGGTAAAGGCACATTTTTGGGTGCATTATTCCTTAATCTCTCACTAGCTTCTTATTCTAATTTCTCCATCTCTAGCAAGTCTTTTGCCTGCACATGTAAACATTTTGCAATTCCTTTACCTGATAATTTTAACAAACGAGCCCTTATTCTAGTATACAAACTTTTAAAATCCTTTGAGCAAAAATTGCATTTCCAAGATATATTTCCTCCAGCTTGCATTCCATTGCCTAATTTGGTAACATATTTCCATAATGGCTTCCTTAGAAATTCATCATCTCCACTACTTCCAATACTTGAATCCATTCTAAACAAATAAAGATAGCACAACCCACAAGGTTCAATCCCAAACATACATCAAATTATCAGGTATTAAAAAAATAAAAATAACACAAGCCAAGCTATAAGGTTCACTGGTTCAGTCTCACACATACATCAAATCGACAAATTATCAGGTGTTAAAAAAATAAAGATAACAATATAACACGTTAACACAAGCTAGACAGTCAAGCACAAGGTTCAGCGAAAGAAATATATCAAAGAAATTGGGGGTTTAGTGAAAGAATTAAAGAAATAACACAAGCCATACACAAGGTATTAAAAAAATATTGCAGTCTACATAAATGTTTTTTTTATAAAAAAACCTAAAAAGAAAAAACCTAAAAAAACTAAGCAATTAAAAAAGAGCACAGACCACTTACCTTATCTGTGTGAGACAGCGGCGATGAGAAGAGAAGGAGACACAACGACGGATGAGAAGGAGACACATCGGCAATGCAAATGGCGATGAGAAGGAGATGCAAATAGCTGCAGAAACAAGCAAAGACACAAACGAACAGGAACGACTATCAATGGCGGTCGGAGAAGCGAGCTTGAAGGAGGGGCTAGCGACGATGAACGAGCGTGAGCCACTAGCAGAGTAGCAGTCGTGAAGGAGCAAGAAGGGAGAAACAAAACAAGCAAAGTGCGCGTGAACGATGCAAATAATAATTTTAATTTTTTTTATTTTACGAAAATGCCAATTTGACCGTGTCAGACACCGTCAAATTCGCGTGTCGGCGACGATCAACATGTCAGAGATGTTGACCGCATGTCTGACACCGTGTCGGAACGTGTCGATGTGTCGGGTCGTGCCGACGCGATTCTGCTTGTATTTTGCCGTGTCCGTGCTTCATAGGTTATACTAGTCGTTCCACATCTAACATTAGAACTCTGACTAAATTGTGTCTGTGAAACACTGGCATTTGAAGATACACCACTAACTTCATGAATATCACCAGGAACAGGATACCATTCCACATATTGACCATATAAATCATTTATGATATCACTCTTTTTTTAACATGGCTACAGACCTTTCATACCTTTCATTTGTATACAATAACTGAAAATAAGACTCAATATAAACCCATTTAAAACGTGGGTCAAGAAAACCAACCACAACCAGCAAATAATTTATATTCCAACCATTAATATCCCAACATTTGTCAAATTTTGCTTGCATACTTTCTGTTATAGATTCCAACAGCATGTCATCCATTCCCATCCATTCAACTAATGCATCTTGCATGACACTTAACTTAGTAAAGAAACAGTTTGAAGCGACATGCGATGAGCCAGAAAAAGCAAGTGTAGCATCATAAAAATCTTCAAGAATTGCATAAAAACACGTGCACATTTCCAGTCATCAGAATTACATCAAGTGGGCACATCTAGCACAAGCATTTTTTAAAGAACTGACTTCGTATTTATCATTTCTAAGTCGTTTATTTGAAAGACCGACCTTGTATGTGAGCAAACTAAGTCAGTTTTTTAAAAAAACTGATTTCGTATTTATCATTTCTAAGTCGGTTATTTAAAAGACCGACCTTGTAGGTGAACAAACTAAGTCAGTTTTTAAAAAAAACTGACTTCGTATTTATGCTTTCTAAGTCGGTCATTTTAAGAAACCGACCTTGTATCCAATAATCGAAGTCGGTGTTTTAAAAAAACTGACTTTGTTATCATGCCTTCTAAGTCGGTTTTTAAAATAATCGACCTAGATTAAAAAAAAATTTTAAAAAATCATTAATTTTTTTTACAATTTTAACGTCGGGCCTTAAAAAACCGACGTTGTTGTGTACTTTATTTGACGACGTCTAATACAAGGTCGGTTCCAAAACCGACTTTGTATGGTTCAAAGAACCGACCTTAAATATATATGCTGTAGTAGTGTTGCCTCTTTAACACACTTTTTAAAACTAGCCAATCTAGATGGAGATGACCGCACATACTTACAAGAAGCCCTTCTCTAAACAATAGAGCTACCTATCTCCTTTATCCCATCACAAACAATCAAGTTTAAAATGTGAGCATAACACCTCAAATGCATATATTTCCAAGCAACCAATAATGCGCACCCATTCCAGTCAAACATATTTCTTTTTAGATAAGCTAAAGTTGTGTTATAAGAACTAGCATTATCTACAGTCACAATGCAAATCTTGGTAATCCCCTAATCTTTAATGCACTTCTCTAAAGATTTCCCTTTGGTTTCCCCCTTATGGTCAACAATCAAACAAAAACTCACTATCTTCTTATTCAACTCCCACTCCTCATCAATGTAATGAGCAATCACACACATATAGTTCATGTTTTGAACAAAAGTCCAAGTGTCAGTGCTGAGTAAAACCATTTGATAATTCATTGACAATAAAGAATGCAATTTCCCTTTTTCTTCAACATTAATTTGCATACAATCCTTAGCATGAGTAACCCGACAAGGAATTTTAAATCTAGGTTGAGCAGTAGCCATAAATTCTCTAAATCCATGGTTGTCAACAAACTTAAAAGCAAGCTCATCAATAATTACCATTTTTGCAAGTTGATACCCAGTCTTTTCTTGGTTAAAATCCACAAGCTTGAATGAAATAGTGCTATCAAGATCACTGTCCCTTTGTTTTCCAAGCACAATAGTTTTTTGCTTCTTATGTACTTTCCTATTAGGATTCTTTTGACATTCTTTCGCATGTCTGTTCAAGTTGTTAGTCCCATATTTATTACTTTTTCATTTATAGCCTTGGCCACGATGCTTACATATAGCTAAATCCCCTTCCCTATCAAATGAGCCCAACAACCAGAAGCAGGTCTAGTAGGTTTTCTTTTGTTTTCTTTTGCACCTACCTCATTTATAGATTCAGGTATATCAGCTTGTGCTTCAGGTTGAGATGGTTCAGTTCCTACTCCCTCAACTACTGATGGTGGGGTTGGAGCGCTAACCTCTTCCTCCATTTTGCAGTCTAGCTAATCCGATTACACAAATTCTGCAAGCAATGAGCCTTGTTAGTCATCAATCAATCAACACAAGCAACACTGCTGTAACAAATAAAATGTCAATTAGAAAGCACGTATGAGAGAGAACATGTTTCGTGCAAGAAAATTTATAGCTGAAATTGGAAGACAAACCCAGAGGTGAGAAACAGTAAATCGATTCAAGGTTCAGATGAAGTAGGTCTAGAAAATAAAAGAAAGCAAGAAACGAAATAAAGAAAGAGGCCAAGAAAGGAGAAAGAAAGAAACAAATATGGAAGATTGTGGTCATACCAGCAAGTCAAAGACGAAAACGAAGGCAACGAACACCTTGGTGCATGGAAGTCGATGACGAGCAACTATGGTAGCCACAACGACACTAGGCCTTGCTAGATGAGAGTCAATGAGTGTGACTATGTGAAAGTGAGACTGCGTGAGACTGAGTCAAATGAAAGATGGAAGATGAGAGTCAACGAACACATGATTACTAATTTTAGGATTTCTAATAATATATAGTAATTACACATGTTTGTTAGGTTTTAACAGGTTACAAAATTTCAAACTCGTCATCTAATTTAATTATAATTAGTTTTATTAAATTAAAATTAATTCAATTATTTAATTTAATTAACAAAAATTTAATTGAATTTAGTTGGATTAGACGGATTCGCATATTAAATCTGATTCACTTATATTTTTATTAAAATTTGATCTCTGATTCAGTTGTCAATTTAAAATATTAAAAAAATTAATATTTGATTTCTGATTCAGTCAGTCATTGAATTAAAATATTAAAAACAATTCAGTCATCCTTGAATTAAAATATTAAAAACAATTCGGTCTATGACTCGATCACTAAATTCAGAATACTTAAAAGAAAATCATTTGTTCGCGTCAATTTCGGTTGCTAAATTACCAATTTTTAATAAAATGATACAAGATGTTTGACTTAAGTCAGAAGGGAAAAACTTTATACACCAGTAAAAAAGCTCATACACCCAGAAATTTTAAAAAATACCGAAAATGCCCTCAGTCATTTTTCATATAGGTTGAGGATTGAGCAGCTGCAGCACGCGAAATGGTTTCGTATTTTTATTATTAAAGCTTTCATTTTGGTAGTGGTTTAGTGCATTCTGGTCTGTAGCTGTGCATTTTGGCCGGTGGTGTTTGGCTTGCCATTGGTCGGTGGCTCGGAGTTGCAGACAGCGGTGGTGGTGAAAGTAAGCTGAGTTTGGGGAAGGTACGGATCAAGCAATCCGTGAAGCATACGGATCAAACAATTCGTGAAGCATACGGATCAAACAATCCGTATGAAGCATACGGATTGCTTGATCCATATGAATCATACGGATTGAGTAATCCGTATGAATCATACGGATTGCTTAATCTGTATGCTTCATACGGATTGCTTGATCCGTAAACTATAAAAAATTTTAAAAAAATGCTTTTAAGTGGTTTTAATTGGTTAAAAATGAATTTAATTATCAATAATTTATTGTAGTTTGTTAAGATGGACAACGATGAATGGATGTATGATTACATTATGTCTGAAGAAAATTATATGAATGAAGATATCGGAGATGAGCATAGTAGGTTTCACAAAGTTGATTGTTCTACAGCCTTCAGTACTTGCCAGGTATTTATATCAATTGTAAATTGGTTAAAGTTTTTAAATACATCAGTTATGGAAGTTAAAAATTTGTTATTGATTTTTGTAGTTGTTTCCTTCACGCGAGGATGTATTAAAATGGGCTAGGAATGTTGCATATGAGAATGGGTTTGTAGCTGTGATAATGAGGTCAGACATGTATACTGGAAAGAAAGGAAGAACATCATTTCTTTTAATTGGTTGTGAAAGGAGTGGAAAATATAGACCATTCAACAAAAACATGGTGCCAACAGTGACTAGTACTAGAAAATGTGGTTGTCCATTTAAGTTGCAAGCCAAACCAGTACTGGGAGGTGAAGGGTGGAAGGTGAAATTATTATGTGGGACACATAATCACCCTTTGGCAAACTCATTATGTGGACACCCATATGCAGGTCGACTGACAGAGGATGAGAAGATTGTTGTGCATGATATGACAAGGGCGATGGTGAAACCTAAGAATATTCTGCTAACTTTGAAAGAACACAATCCTGATAATTGTACATCTTTGAAGCAAGTAATGAATGCAAGATATAGATATCGTACGCGTATAAGAGAAGGGAATACTGAATTGCAACACTTGATGAAGCTTCTTGAACATGACATGTATATCCATTGGCGTAGAGTGAAGGATGAAAATGTCGTTCGTGACCTGTTTTGGACCCATCCAGATGCAGTTAAGTTAACAAATGCATATAATGTTGTTTTCCTCATAGACAGTACTTACAAAACAAACAGGTACAGACTTCCGTTATTGGACATTGTTGGTGTCACTCCCACTGGGATGACATTCTCAGCTGCATTTGCTTTATTAGAAGTTGAACGTGTAGACAATGTTGTTTGGGCCCTAGAACGTTTTAGAGGCATATTTATTAAAACTGAATTTTTCCCTCAGGTCATTGTCACTGATAGAGATTTAGCATTGATTAGTGCAGTTACAGCTGTGTTTCCCATGTGTACTAATTTACTTTGTCGGTTCCACATTGAAAAAAATGTGAAGGCTAAATGTAAGACTTTTATCCGACAGAGCAATGCATGGGAGTATGTGATGGGAGTCTGGGGAAGTCTTGTGGACTGTGCTAATGAGGAAGAATTTCATGCTTGTATGGCAAAGTTTGACATTGCGTGTTCTCCATGACCTGCGTTTGTTGATTACGTGAAAACCACATGGCTTAATCCACACAAAGAAAAGTTTGTTACAGCGTGGACCAAACAATTTATGCATTTGGGTAACACAACAACTAACAGGTTAGCAAATGTTTAACTTTTGTTAAGTTATTGCATTTATATTGTCATTGTAGGGGATAGTTTGTGACTGTTATCATTGGATTGTAGGGTCGAGTCAGCACATTCGACATTGAAGAGGCTGTTGCAGAATAGCCTAGGCGACCTGTGTGGTGTATGGGATGCAACGCACAACATGCTGACCTTGCAACATACTGAAATTAGGGCATCATTGGAGAGAAGCACACATCTCGTGGGTCATGTGTTTAAAGTAACACTGTATAAACGACTGATTGGAATGGTGTCCAGGTATGCTTTAAACCAATTAGCTGCTGAGTATGAGCGAGTCCATTACGTAGGCAAAAGCAAAAAATGTTGTGGATGTGTTATGAGAACTACGCATGGACTGCCTTGTGCATGTGAGCTAGCTAAGTATGTTCTTGGGTCCATACCTATTGATGTTGTTCATTTATTTTGGCGGAGGTTCAGTTTTGAAGATCAAGGTGTAGATGAGGGACAAGTGGACATAAGTGGAGAGATTGAAGCCATATCTATGCGTTTTAATAACCTTGACTTTTCTGGGAAGGTCTCTTTAAAGACAAAACTTAGAGAAATTGCATATCCTGACAAAAACTCAATGTGTCCTCCAGTTGAAAAAGTTAAAACAAAAGGTGCGCAAAAGAGAAAAGGTTCGCAACACGTTAGGTCAACCAAGCGGGATCCATCTTACTGGGAGTATGTGGACGAATTACATTCTGTTCAGAATAGTTGTTCGACACCAAAACATCCTGCAACATCGTCGGCTAATGACAGGCATACAAAGACCAACCTATCGATGCTGGATCAGTTTCATACATTCATGCATGATTTCATTGTAGATATAACCGATGTTAAAGCTGATGGTAATTGTGGATTTCGTGTTATTGCGGCTTCACTTGGTTATGGTGAAGATTCTTGGTCTTTGGTTCATAATCATTTGCTTAAAGAACTTGCACAATGGTCTGGTGAATACATAGCACTGTTTGGTGGCTTTGACAGATTTGAGCAATTGAAATGGTCCCTACTTGTTGATGGGTTGTCAAAGGTAAAATAATGTTACTATGTTTGTAGTTAAACATTAACCATGCTGCCACTATATTTACGCAGTTAAGTTGTTTTCATGTCAGGTAACAATTGATAAGTGGATGGATATCACCGATCTGGGATACGTCATTGCATCACGGTATAACCTGGTTCTTGTTTCTCTGTCGTTGAAACAAAGCATGACGTTCTTTCCTTTAAGAAGCCAACCACCTGCAGATGTAAATGTCCATCGGGTTATTTGTATTGGAC
>PYAF01006013.1:1146536-1164056 GCA_007407185.1 Glycine tomentella | reverse complement strand
GTCCACAATTTACAGTTTAATATAATGCATAGCAAACAAATCAATTTCCATAAATCCAAAAATCACTGCTATCATCATTACTACATCATCTAATGCCATAATATGATTCAATTAACTTTCCTAGGGGTTCAAATATATACAAAATCCATCAAAACACAATTCATACATTCAGAAATTGAAAAAAATTCAACTATACTGTCGTACGGATTGGTTAATCCGTAAACTTCATACGGATTGAGTAATCCGTATGAAGGTTACGGATTAACCAATCCGTACGACACACAGCACCCTCCAAACGCGTCCCTTACCTCAGACGGTGGCCGGAAAACAATGCACCTCCCGCAGTCGACCAAGAACTGGCAATGTAGCAAAACCCAAGTCCAACCTGACCACAGCAAGGGCGTGCGCCGACAACCACCACCAAATCGCAAATAATGAGACGGCGAGCGCGTAGAGGACTGAGGTGAATATTGACAAAGGAAAAATGAGAGGTCATGTAATTTACTTGTTTTCTTAGGGGCAATTCCGGTATTTTACTGTTCCTTTCTGGGTGTATGAGTCATTTGGCTGGTGTATAAAGTTTTTCCCAGTCAGAAACTCATGTTACCATGTGATGTTGACCCAAGCTAAACGAATCCATATGATCTGGTGATGTTTGACAAAGCCCATTAAAGCTCAAGTGACCCAAACTTACTTTTTATACTTGACTAATACAAAATAAAGGTATAAAAATGTGGACAATGTCAATAGTTAATGTTACACTCTGAGTATAGGATATTAGTCTGTCACTAGTGTTACACTTTGACTTATTGAACCTTAGTTAATCATTATTATTGTAATTTGGTCTTGGTTAATCATGGTTGTTACACTTTATCATTATTAGGTCTTGTCAATTATTAATGTTACACTTAAACCTTATTGAATCTTAACTAATTATCAGTGTTACACTCAAGTCTTATTGTTAGTCAATCATCAGTATTATACTTAGACCTTATTAGATCTTAATCTTAATCAATTATTAGTGTCACAATTGGACCTATTGGACATTTGTTAGTCTTTAGTATTATATTCAAACCTAATTCAGTCTAGCTCGATCATTAGCATTACAAGTGAATTTAATTAGGCCTTGGACAATCATTAATTTTACTGTTAGGTCTTATTGAGTTTAATCAAATATCATCGTAACACTTCATATTTTATTGCTAATGTTATATTCTTATTCTTATTAATTATTAGCAATATATGTGCGCTATTTACCATTTTATGTTTTTAGGTTTATTTTGTACCAAAATATATTATATCTATATATTATTATTTATAATTTAATTATATAAAATATTTATTATATTATTATTAGAATCTAATGGTCATGCACTATTAGTGTAAAGTAATTTTACATTGTCACTCAATCATAAATCACCTTAATTTAATATGACTTCTAAAGTGATTATCATAAAAATCAATAATCTTATTATACATAGTGGGTTATAATTGAATGTCATGTAAAATAGTTTTACATTGTCAACGAATAACATATTTTCTTTTATTAATATTGATATTTTCAATTTTATATTATAGGATAAAATTCAGGTTTAATTTTAGTCCCTCAAAAATAATTTATCCTTTAATTTGGTCCGTCTAATTTAAAAATCACCAACTTTTGAAAATTCCTAAAATGTCCCAAAACAATTTCAACTGACCTAACAAATCTCACATGAACACTTATTATGAGGACAATTCCATCACATTTAAGTTGGGTAATGTTTCTTAAGAAGGTTTCATGCACTCCACTCATCATATCAATTGTACTCCTTTCAGTCTCAATTATAAGTAAAAAACAACATAATTTACACTTATTAAAATAATTAACTTCATTAAATTGTGTTATTTCTAATTCAAAAATAGACACTTGTTTTAAATTATCATTCATTGAAATTTGATATCAAACATAAAAAAAAGTTCTTTAACCTTATTGGTCGAAGAATATTTTAAAAAAGTCTTAATAGCTTGTCACATTATCTGCTCTAAGAAGAGCACATGATTAATTGTGATCGGTAATCTGACTAAAGCAACAAAATTCCATGAATTCTCGCATCTCACGCCAAGATGCGATTGTAAGTAGCCACCAAGACACCAGCGTTAGTAATTAACCACCACTGTATCTCATTCTCCTCCGTCTCATTATGTTGTTACTCTGTTAAAATCTTCACTGGCTTGAGCGTTCAAGTTTCTACAAGTGTCATCTTGGACCTGCATTCAAGTGTGGACCAGACATCTCGGTTGTCAAATCAATTTGTATGATTAGTCGGTTCTTACATGTTTTTCTATCGATAATCATACTATTGTTGGATTTTCAAAATAGAAAGATATTTTATCATCTAATGCTTTAAGCATACAACCTTACTTCCTTTGTTGAATTTTTACGTGAGCATATGTTCATTTGTTTACATGCTGAGAAAATGAAACCGAAGATAGAATCATTCAAGATTTCATACATACAAGGAGAAACCACTCATATTGATAATGAGAAGAGAAAGATGTTAAAAAAAATTGATGGGATTCTCATCATACGATTTTTTATTGCCATGTCCATGACAATCGAGTGAAATTAATCACTACAACAAACCGTACAACGAAGAAAACAATGGTATCTGATTTTACACCATCGAACAGGAAGAAGTGGTAATTCTGAAGCAGGAAGCAGGCTTGCAACATGTATTATGTAGAGTCATAAATCCACAGGACGTTAGGACTTGAAAACCATCTTCTATGATCAAAGTTCTAAATTTGTTGCATTGCATCTTCAACATTAGTTACACTACACAGTACACACCAAATAGAAATATCAAGCAGATTATTCTAGATTTATCCTAATCAACTTTGAAAATCTGACTAATAAAAGGAAGAACTCAAGTTAAAACAACCATTGGAAAGATATCATGAGTATCATCAATCGAATTAAAAATCCTACTGAAGACTAAACATATTCAAGTTTACCTATATAATTCTAGGAGCAGCACAGCTAGCAGTCCTGCATCCATCAGCACCAGAACAAGATAAATGCCAAAAGACCCTTTCAAATATTTGTAGCAGAAGAGGTCTCAGGTAACTTCCAGTAATTCCATGAATTAAAATCCTCCTGCAACCAATATTCAGCGTGAACAAGGCCAAAAAATAAGGTATACATCACAGACAAATCCTTACGAGTTTGTAGGGAATAAAATTTAGAGATAGTTCCTTCAGAATTAAACCTGTTCAGATGAGTTTGTAGGAGGGAACATTCCATTCACGAGAGAATGCAGAGAAGTGTATGATTTTGTGTCAAAACAACGGCGGTTTACAGCAATCTCTCCCTGAAAACTTAAGAAATGAGAATGGAAAGTTTTGCAAACTATAAACAATTCAGGAACTTTTAGCATTTATTCATTTCAAAATACTAATACGTACCCTGGGATTAATGATGAATATTTTTCCTTTTGGGATTCCAACCTTAAGATAGCTGACTTCATCGGTATCCCTATTTCCAAAACCAGCATAGAACGGATTCCAATCCGGAGGAAAAAGTGCCTTAAGGTCCTGGAAGCATTAAAATTCCACTTATGTTTAATAATATGACCATACTGAAAAAAAAAAAAAAATTGTCCATTTTAGCATAGCGGGAACCTAACCTCTAAACATGCAATTTTGAACTCGTGAGGAGCCCTCCGGATAACTGGAGATAAAGAAGAAATGTGTCATATAAAGGCATTATTATCAAGGTGTTCCAGACTCGAAGCATTGGCTACACATTAAAAAATGTTAATGAATCACCTAAGATAACTCCAACAAAAAGTAGTCTATAAACCTCATATTAGTACACAAGATGTTTGAGTTGACAATTTTGTGCCTGAGATTAATTATTTTGTCAGTCCCTAATTTTATGAAACGACATTCACTTTAATTCCTTTTATGCAAATGCAATGTGTCTCAACATTTGTTTTAAATAGGTGACAAATTTAGAGTTTTGACTCCTCTCTCTACGACAATTCCTCCATAATAGTTAAAATTTTCAAAACCTAGTCCATATGGTTATAAATAAATTCAAAAAAACCATTCAATACCCCCTCTCTGAAATACAAGTTCAAACATCAAGTACTGAGGGTCTCAAACTCAAAACCAAAAGTATCAGCAAATGCAATGCATACCAAACTAATGAATACAGTGAAGCAGACCAGTGTAAACTTATCATTAAGGCTTATAGTATGTCATCAACTTGAAATGGGGTAGCCTCTTCTCATCCACAACCTTTTTTATACCAAAATTTGAAGGAAAAAGAAGTACTCCTACAAGTGAGAAGAGGAACAGTAAGAAGAAACAGAAAAGAAAGATATGAAGACTAGTTACCTTCTCGATATAGAGAAGGAAAAAGTCCATCAGGGGATATAACAACTGGACCATCTGGTAAAAGTTTCCCGTCCTGCATTATAACAAAAGGAATAAGAGAATATAAATTGTTTTCTTTTGTTGTCGTCTTGTTTAGTCCATAACAATTAAGATTGATTTGAAACTTATGTATCACCTGTTTAAGGTTGCATAGAAATTGTCTGGTGTGATATGTCTGAGATATTGCACGAGCACTGAGAAAAAGTAGCTGGTAGCCATTTCCCTATAAAGTATGTATTAGAGAAGAGAAGATTTCACACCCCCCCCCCCCCCCCCCCCGCCCAACAACACCACACACACACACACAAAAAGATAGTTGTTACAAGAATAAATGCATGGTAGTAGTGGACAGTTTCTATCCTAAAACTCCCGAGACATTAGAATGAATGCATGAACGCGTAAAATAGAATTCATCAATTTTGTGGCCTTAACAGAAAAAGCAATTGAGTATTAGTTTTGGAACAACCTGTGCAAAAACAATGCTGATATAAACAGTGATGTGTGATCAATGTATTCAAGATTTAACAACAGAGCATTCTATTTTCATGTTTTAGTAATCTCAAAACACCTAAATACACGGGCAAGACAGACAAACCTTGATATCTGAGAATAAATGAGCAACGCCTGTCTGTGACCAGTCAATTCCTACTAAAGGCATGAATTGACCTAGAACATCTGACCTGTAAGGCATAAAATAAAACAAAGAGTTTAACATTATTAAACCATGGAGTAGAATTAAAATCAAGAGCAAAATAAAAGAGAAGGTGTGGAAACTAATAGGCATATATCTAGATGTTATAATTATAAATGTTTGCATCAGGAAGGAGAATTGAAATTCAAACTTCTGCAGGTATACTATCGGTACTCCATCCTTTGCCTTTCTTGCTTATTATCATTATGCAGTTTGACTTCTACTAAAACCAGTCTCACTTAAATATGCAAAATTCTATCTGCTCAGTTAAAATTTAACCAAGATGCCACTACATCCATGAAATTTCCATAATATTTATGTCATGAATTGTCAATCAATTCAATCCTAAAGGTACACTAATAATAATAGTGAAAGTACTAGGTAAATTATATTTACCAACTTTACATCCATCACCACTATAATGGATTAATACAACGATGATTCTTTATCTACTTATAACAATTTCACATCCAATCATTGTTATTGGACTGCTGCTGGTTTATCTGGTTTGTCTACTCTAGCACAATTAACAGCTTAGCAAACAAATCAATCTGGATACCCTCACAATGAATGACAGTAAAAGTATATATAATATAAAGGTTAAATTCCTTCAACAAATACCTATTAGACATTAGAGTGTGCCTCACAGAGTTCATCTTGAGAGGAAATTAATAGGAACTTAAACTTTTGCATGTCTAACTTGCCTTCAAACATAAGTTCATTAAACAGAGAACTCGGCATGTAAGTGAATGAAGAAAACATCAAGGACAACTGCAGCAGAATTTTGGTGACCTCATAGTGAAAAATACATAGCCAAGTGTTTTTCTAAAAGCACTATGATATATTGATATAACATTAACTGTAGGTACACATCAAACTTAATGTATTCATGCTTGTACTGTAGGTACACACCAATTTAGAAGAAGTCATAGGACAGGATATGAAAAAAATGGCAACCAAGTGAAAAATAAAATGGAATAACACAGCAGCAAACAACTGAACAAACAAATCGGCCATGATCTTGGTATCCCATAGGTACTATTAACTAAACATGCACTTCAGAGAGACAGAGGACCTCTTGTCTAGTTTACTTTAAGTGATAACAGGACACAAAGAAAAGTACTGAGCTTGGCTCAAAAGAAACATTATCCATAGAGCATTTTACTTGTTTAGCACAATAAAATAGAATAGAACTTTACATATCTGCCTTATATATGAAGTGTCTGGTGTTATGTGTTTTCTGATCGATTTTAAAAACTAAAAATCACGAAGCTCTTGGGAAATACATTATAGTGCTGACTTATTGTTGTTGGTATAGGCAGGACACAATAGATTGAGGTTGGGCCATTGATTCACTCACTGTCAATATTTCTGCAAGATTCCTGAGGAGCACTTTTTGGTAGATACGGAGTATGAAGTATCTTAATTTACTAGATCAAATTAGCAATGAAAAAAGAAAGAAATTATTAAAAGAATAAATATTGACCATAACTCTGTCAGAGTAGTACAATATGTGGAAAACAGTTTCCTTTTCAATAAGATATGTCCTCACCTTGTAATTGTCCCATCTACATCTGATATCACTATACGAGTGTTCCATTTCCACAAATATATTTGAGCATCAACCTGATAGTAAGAAAAATGAAATAAAATATTCAAAAGAAATAACAATAAAAGAAACAAAATAAATGTAGAGGGGAAGTAAGACTCATGTACTTGACATAAAATTGAAGAATTTTATTGATTACTAACCTGCTTCTTCTTCCCCTTAGCTGTAGAGAAACTGAAGGTTATTGTGTTCCTCCCTTCCTTCAGATTCAAGGATGCTAGCTGTTCAGATTTTGGAGTATTCGCACTAACCTTCTTAACTAAATCTCTTCGACCAATACTGATAGTTTGAGATTTTCGAAACTTTGGTGTCTTTACAACATCCCCGGCAATGGCATCACCCCTTCCAGAATGAGAACAATCTCTTTGCTGAGAATGCAACTCAGAGGCCTTTATTGCTGGCCTCCCAATGTCAAAATTCTTAGTAACTTCCTCACTTTGTATAACCTAAACAAGAACTATAACATATCAGTGTCAACCAAAACTAAATACACTTTTGCTTGTTTCATTTAGACTCACATAAATGCTAACAGAAAAGCTAATAAGCCAAAAATTGAGTTACATAAACTGATTTTTTAATTTTTAGAAGAAATTTAATGCATTTTACCTCAGATAAATCATTTTCATGTTATTTTGCAGTGAGTACTTACAGACAAATTTATCCAAAGTGGATTAACATAACCGACCTCAACATGTAAAAGCTCCAATAACAAATTTATCAAGAAGAATTTAGCATCATTTACCTCAGGTAGCATTAGAGTTGCAGCATGCAAGACCTCCTCAGAATGGACAGCAGGAACATCTCCACATCCTGCACCTGCAAGGCACGGCATCTCATTGAACACAGGCTTAGAACTGATGCCATATTGATCACTGCAAGAACAAGTTTGCTCCTTGATTTTACGCGGTGGTAAATGCAAAACATTGTCCAAGGCATCACCCCAAGTCTTCTTCCTATCCCTACGAGGTAGTTGATGATCAAAATTGAGATTGGTAGACCACTTCAGCTCCAACAACTTGGCTGCAATCTCGGCGCGCTCCGTCAAATCCACCCCATTCTCATCACCATCTTCACCTTCCCCTCTCAAAGACCTTGACACAAGCCCAAGAATTCGGGCACGGCGAGACTTAGTCCTACCAACAACCTTAGCCTCTGAATTTGACTTGTCTGGTGAATCAAAGTTCCAACTTTTGGACTTGAAATGCCTCTTACTACCACTCGGTGATTTGATATCATCAGGTTCACTTTCACCACCAAAAAATATAGATTCCTCTGCTTCTTCTTCTTGTTCTCGTGTATCTGCATGATGGAGGAAAATAGCTTCCCCATTACGGTTCAAGTACATGTGGAAATCAGGTTCTACGCCGTTGACACTGACATGAACCTCAACCTTTTCCTTCAAAACCTTGTGGTATTTCCCAAACCTTACATACCATGGAGAGGACTTGAAGCTCCCATCCTTCTGCTGAACCACAACAATGTCCACCGCGCCACTGAAAGGGAGAAACGGCACTGAAACGGTGTAGACACCGCGGCTGATGAAGCTGCCGAGCCTCCCCACCATTTGCATATTAATATCCAATACGGAGATCACAGATATCTTCTATTAGAGACAATCCAGATTGAACCAACAAAAATTACCATACTAATAAAATTCTGTTCTCCCCCGGAAGCAATCCTGGTCAAGCCGAAAAGAATTACTATTTCTATACAATAAAATCTGTCTCCGAGCATTTAAAACATCAAAGCATGCATATTAATGTTGATCCAATTATGTCACAAACGTTCGAATTTCGACCCAATCTATAAGGTCGGTCTCGTATTCTTAATTTCGGAAAAATTGATGAAAGAGATATGGTAGTTATGAACTTTCCCGGACCGGATATAAGGATTAAAGAATCGCAGGTAGAGAAACATTCTTAAATGGAGATCTGCATCTGGGACGTTAAGGAATAAGTACATGTTGGGCACCGACTTATGAAACTTAAAATAAAGAACCGCCAATACGAGAATATTCGGTTGGAATGTGCCGAGGCAATTATGATGAATTTTGAGAATATTCTTGAGAACACATTAAATTAACTAAAAAAAAAAATCTAATTTTCACTCGATATTCTTTTTTTTTTTTCACATTACATTTTAATTGTAAAACTTAAATCATCTCCTACCAATTAGTTTTAGAATTTATGATTTATTTTTTTCTTTATTATTCACGAGTATTGTTCATCTTTTTCTTGTTAGCGAATTCTTTTTCAATGTTCAGAGCGTACGAGTTTCTCTTTCAGTTTGCGAGTTCTTCATTGTTCATCTTTCAGTTCGTGACGTTGTCTCCTTTTGTCTTCCTCTTCTACGTTCACAAACGTTCTGTTTCTCTTCTTGTTCCACGATTTCTATTTACGCTAAGGTTATGCTTGTAAGTGACCACTGAACCTTGTATATATGTTACTTTTTAAGATTATTTATTTAATTTTGATTGTTTATTGTCGTCTATTTTTTAATAGGGTTTCAATAGGGGACCATTTTGGACCACTTATGATTTTTAAAATCATTTATTTATTATTCTTGATTAACTTATGTTGATGTTTGGGACCACAAGAAAAAATAATAAATTAAGTAGTTGTTTATTATTATTGATTACAATAGTGTTGATATTTGGAACCACGTAACGTGGATATTTTGGTCAAATTTACGAACCAACGGGGCAAACCAATTGAGATATACAATGTTGTTGATCATGATAAATTTGGAATATTCGACGTACATGACAGTGTAAAAAACATTGCTAATGACTAATACTTACCACCATGTCATCCTTTTATTTTGTAATTTCGTTTTACTATCAGAGTAAAATTCTTCCCCTTAAAAATGATCATGATGTGGTGAAAATGTTTGCTGAGAATCAAAATTCAGTTTATATTCATATTTATTTAGTAGAACAAATAATTCAGGAGATCTAAAAGTAGTAAAAATTGTTATTAGTGGGAATTGAACATTGAACCCCTTGGTTATTAACAATAAGCATTATCATCTCCTCTAGTTTTCAATATTGATCGTATGTTATAGTAATTAATATTTGAGGCCCCCTATTTTTTGGGGCCCTGTACGATTGGACACCTTGAATGGGCTCAGAACCGCCCCTGACCGTAGCAATCACCTTTATATAGTTCATGATAATTCATAATCAAAATTTAATTATACTGAGAGTTGAACGTTTGTATACTTTTGTTATTTAATTATAAATTATCATTATTTATTATTATATTTTAAAAAAATTATTATAAAATAAATAAATTTATCTTACATAGAATATAATTAATATAAAAATATTCACACTTAATATATGATCTTTTTTTAACCATAATATTAATATGAAATTGTGCTCATTCCCTCCAAATAATTTATTTTATATTCAAAAGTTAATCAGATTCAAACTTTGAACCACTTTATTAAATAATATATAATTGTTACAACTTGTCTCAATCATTGTTAGTCCTTATTCATATATCTTGTTAAAAATATTTTATTAATTGATAAATGTTTTTTATTTTAAAATAATTATTACTTATCATCAGTGTTATAAAAATTGATTCGGTCATTGACCCGATCAAGATAATGGGTCAGTAATCCAACCGGTGGGTCAGTAATTGGTTTGGTTTGACCCAGTCTATATTAAAATTTTAAAATTATATTATATATAAGTATATAAATAATACTATTTGAAAAGAAAAGTATACTAAAAAATTCAAAATGATAGTTGAAGTGTTAAAGTTGATAACACAAGTAAAGTGTACTGATAAAAAAAGAGTGTAAATAGCAACTACTTAAATTAAAATAAAAGTTCAATTTTAATAAAAAAAAATAGTCAAAAGGAGTACAGTAGTAATAAAGGGAGTGCAGAAAGCAAATTGTTTATGGATGTTAATGGATCTAGGCCCAAACGAAAAACCCTAAAACCATATATATAAAAATTTCTTGAGCCATTTTCTGAACTTACTCCCTACCTAGCACTAAATATGGAACAACCAAACGATGATCTCCGTTTATGTGTTGTTGTTGCGCCTCATTCAACATCTTTCATGTGCTCTTCCGCTTCAATGCTTCCTCTTTCTCTCTTCTGCTTCGATGACGAGAACACCTGTGGCTACGGCTGCAACGCCGCGATCTAAGTGTAAGGCTAGAACGATGGTTGTGAAAGAGGAAGCGCTAGGTTCCTAAACCCGTCTAGGTCGATGGGTTCTTCAAAAATCAGTCGGTTTTTGTTGGACCTAATCGGGTCACTTGCATGACTGGTTCCACACCTAACCTGGTCCGAAGTAACCAGCGATTCCTAGTCCAACCGATTCGACCGGCCGGTCCGAACCGGTTTTAATAACACTGTTTACCATCGAACACAGATAAATTAATATAGAATTACTATAGTTTACAAATTGTTATATATATATATATATATGTATGTATGTGTGTGTATATATAATAAAATCATTTATATTTATAATAATTTGTTTAAAATCAGATCAAACTTTATCTCCAATTTATAAAAATATTTAAATTTTTTTATTTTTAGAAGAGTGTCAGTAATACATTCTTTTTAACATATGATTAAAATTTATAAAAAAAAAACTGAAATTCTAAGTATGACTCATTTAATGAGAAGTAGGACTTATAAAATAATAATTTTAAAAAATAGTTAATATTAAAGAATGTATTAAAAATATATTACTAACATTTATATTTAATAAATTATTATAACTATGATTCAGTTATAATTAGAACACTAAATCTTGAATCATTATTTTTATCGGTTCAATTATTAATCCAATTTAATTATATATTACTTAGTCAAATATTTCTTTAGGAGTAGATGTTGTTAAACTAGATATCCAATTGTTGGAATTTTGTTAGTTATTGAAGGGTGTTAGATAGAATGCCTATATGTTTTTTATGCATCTAGTCCCTAATAATATTTTAAATAATTTGAAGTTAACTTAGATTAATTTTTCTTGAAAAAATATTTTACAATCATTTATGCATATTTCTATTATTATTTTAAATCTTGATATAATAATTTTATTTAATGTTATTCTTGTAATAAATTAGTGCTGGACATCGAACAAACAAATGACTAATAATAATAAATGCATGATCTATCAATTTTTTTTGTCATTGATTATTGAATGGTTTGGTTATTGTCTTGGTGTCCTTTCTCTTGTCGAAGAGGATACGTGCACTTGCTAATATAATGGGCTTTTAGAAAATTTAGAAAGGAAAAGTTTGGCAGTTACTTAAGGCACCCTTTTTTTGCTTGGTGCATCTCCGAATTTTCTTATATCTACTTTTTACCCTTCTTCTCCCAAGCAAAACCCTACCCTCCTCTCTCTCAAACCTCCATGGCAGCCACACTGCAGCTTGATGACTCCACCCAACACCGCCACACTGCACCAAACGCACCCAAACACCCTAGTGACTCCACCCACCATTGTCGCTGCACCCAAACACCACCACCCAACTCCTCCACACAGCACGTCCACCCACCATCAGCACACGCATCGCTATCAACCATGAGCCTTGACGCTGTTCTAAACTCAATGTCGTCGCACCACAATAATTGTATTATGGATAGAGTAATCTGTAATACAAAAGAATGCATTATGGATTGAACAATCCATAACACAAATATGTTACGGATTATTCAATTTATAATACATTTGTGGATGATGAGGTGCAATGGTGGATTTAGTGCAACATGAAGATTCGGTGGGTCAATGGTGTTGGGTGGAGTTCAGGTGCGATGGTCATGGAGGTTTGGGGAAGAAGTATTGCTTGGAAGAAGAGCAAAAATAGATATTAGAAAATATGGGGTATATCGATAAAAAATGAGATGCTTTAAGTAATTGTCAAAAAGTTTGTGATTATCCATGCCCCGTATTTATATAAAGACTTTATCATTTGTTCATTCTTTATCATCAGTATGATGATATGATCTTTGTGACTTTCACCAGCATTTGTCTATCGTGAAAGTTACACATTTGAAATGTCTAAGATTGACAAAGTCAATATTGTGCATCATATATAGCTCTAATATAATTGTCGTACTTAGTACTTTATTAACTTCCCTAATTTGTTCTGCACCCATCCCGTCTCCATCCATTCATGTCTTTCCCTTAATTTCCCTAATAATTATTTTGATTAAAATATACCCCCACTTTCTAGTTCATCTTTATTGCCATTATGGGTGGGGTCTATAACTAAAAAATATTGTATTTTATTTTAACTTTATTTCTGGTTAAATCAACTCTTCCAAGGTTGAGAATTGGTTCAATGTTAGGGGAGAAAATCACACACAGCACAAGGATAAAAAAAATAATATACTACAAAGTACCTAACAAAAAAAATAACAAAAATACAAATTTAACGTGATTTAATACTTCTTACATACGTCCACAAAAACATTCCAACAATAGTATTTACTTCTTGCATAGGCTGATTTACTTTCTCTTCTATCATAGACTCTCACATATATTCATATTTATTTGGGTATAGAACTCCTTTGGCTTGAGATACTTCTTTCTAATATTAGTTGTGAATAACTTCTTTTTCTTCTCTTTCTTTTTTATTATGAAGAAAAAAAAAACTTGTTTTAGGTAACTATGTTATTGGAGTAAAATATCTAATTAATCTTTGTTGCAATAAAAAAGAATCTTTATTTAAAAATTTGATTAATCACTTTTTAGTAATTTTTTTTTGTTAATCACATTTTTTTATACACTAGGCTAAAACTTGATATCTTATTTCAAGGATTTGAACTTAGCTCTATTTGGACTAATGAATTGTTGATAAAAGAATAAATTTTTGAATAAACACCAATTAATTACTTCTTAGATTTTCAAGAGTCATCTTTAAAAAAATACTGTCATCACACACATACTACTTCCTTCAGTTCAAAACTATTGATGTTAAAAGTTACTGTACTTTCATTAAAGAGCCTTAAAGAAATATTAAATGTTAATATATTTAGTCTAAAATACTCTTATTTAATATAAGACATAAATGTAGTTTGCTATTTGTTGAAGTGCTTTTTTTGATAGGTTGCATGCATGTATAGTTTTGTTTTTGGTAAATATTAAATGTAGTTATTTTAAATAGAGATAGATGTGGAAAAAAAAATAATTAATGATACTTCAAATTTATAAACATTACTAGTTTTGAATTAAAAAATTCTAAAACATCAATAATTTTAGAAGGGAGGAAATCATATCGCCACTCTTTCTATATCAATTTATTATTATAGGAACCTCAAAATTAAGTAATATGTCATTAGTATATTTTTTAATAAAACATTATAATTCCCAATAAAATAATAGTTTAAATTGTCTTAAATCACAATTCTTTAAATTCAATGAGTTAAAAAGTTGTTTTATATTCAACGAATTAGGTTTAAATTTGACTCTCTAGTTCACTAAGTACGAAATTTACTTTCAAGTTCTCCATAGAGCCCAAACACCATGGAACATCCCTTTCTCATTGCACTTGTTTCCCTTCCCTTTCTAGCTTAATTCCTAATAAGATACAGTACCAATACCAATATTCTTAGGTATTCTAATTAATTGTCTTTGAAACTATAATCAGATAATGATGATATTCCTTATGTTTCTAGGCAAATAATTTGGTTGGTTGTGTGTAGATTTAGCTAGCTTTCGTGATTGTTAAGTATGTCAGGAAACTGTTCAAACCCTTTAAGCATCTATATCATATACTATATCATATATATGTACGTTGTGTTTTGTCACCAACAGTTGTAAGCTGTAACCTTACCCTTCACAAATCCATAAAAGCTTTCTTGACATGATTGTGACAGGTAGAACATATTATTTGGCAAGGGAATTGAATCAATCAAGTATATCTGGTCCAAACACGTCTCAATTGGACAGCAATTCGATATGATTTTGAAAGAAAACAAAACACCAACGCAAAGGAAAATGAAAGAAGAAGAAATAGATCATCATTATGGATCCTGAACATTGGCCCTCAATGATGAATTGATGATAAAATCTGACACATCTCAGCCTGCTAGGATCATATATATTCATGTCAAAATGGCCATATAGAGAATCAGTACCATTTTCTTGAAAAAAGAAAATATGCAAATTGTTTCGTGTGGATCTCTCTTATCAACCCGTGTATTCTGGTGCATATCAATTATTCAATCATTGATCTAAAAAGAAACAGAACCGGCCACTAGCTGAAGCTTCGAAAAATTCATACATATTATAATATAATACAAGTTGCTCTAGATTCTAGAACATAATCTAATAACATTTGAGATATTATTTCCAGTTGTGACTTTTTTAATCACATTACTATGATACATTTTTTTATGTACACAATTACTAAATACCACATGCAAAATCAATGATAAGAAATAAAACTCTAGAGACAAAATAGGGGGAAAAGAAAAATTCTCTCCTATCCATGAATCAAGACTTGATTTTGTATTTTAACTGATAATCTGGGTTTAGTAAAAGTGACTAATCCTTCACAACCTGATAAAACCTGACAAATCATGGTTCATTGAGAGAGAGATGAACATATTTAGTGATCTGATATGTCTCGAATAGGATTGTCTAAGAAGTAAGATGTCTTGAACAAGATTGTCTCTGAAGTAAGATACGTACGGAAGCACAAAAAAATCAGCACTTGAGCTTCTCTTCTTTTGCAATTGAATTTTTGCAGTGAGCAATTGCTGCTTGAATGGCTGCTTGCAACTCTTCCATGGTACTGTCACTAGCAGGAGGAAGAGGTGTGGTTGCAATCAATAGACCACTGTTTGTAGGAGAAGTCCTCATTGATGCTGGTGCTGAATATTGTCCTCTCCAACCCTGCTTATAATTCCTCGGAGTTACATTTCCTGAATAAGAATAGCACTGTCCCCGGGGTCTAATTTTCTCCCTTTGTCCTTTGAAAAGCATCCTAGGCTGGACCATTCTCAAGTACTTTTTTATTGCATGGATCACATCAAACCTCACCTTCTTCTTGTGCTTCACTTTATCTTCCTTATCTTGGTACCCTTTGTGCCCCTTGGTTAATCCAAATAATGAAAAAGCAAATTTGGACTTACCTTGTACCTTTTTTCCTATGTTGTTGTTGTTGTCTTGGTCTCTTTTGCTGCTGTTATTGCTGCCTGAGGTGCTGCTCCTGCTGCTGCCACTACTGTCCTTAATGGAGTGGCTTTCATCTTCTAATAACTCTCTGATGGGGAGGGTGAAGCTGTCCATGGAATTGGTTGAAGAGCGAGGCGGCGACGAAGGAAGGTGTGAAAGGAGTTGTAGAGGGAGCAAGTGACCATGGAAGAAAATGTCATCAGCAGGAGACAAATCAAGTGCAAGAGATGATGAATTAGGTGGGGCTTTGGAGTTGTCAAATGGGAATGTGGAGTGGTGGAGGGAGATTGTGAAGGAGAACTCTTGAGAAGGGGAAGAGGGTAATGAAGATGTTTGGTCTAGTTCTCTATTTACTGCTTCTTCAATTTGATTCTGTTGCTTTGGCACATCGTTTTCTGTGTTCTTTTGGTGTTGATGATGAGTTTCCATAACAGTGAGGTTGCCTTGAAGGATAACAAGATTTGATTCAATATCTGAAATTCTTAGTGTATAGTCTTTTCTTTTTGGTATAGCCAGAGGAAAAAGCTTTGTAATGTTCCTTGTATGAATGTCAAATAAACCTTTAGAGGGGGGGATAAAGGAATCAGAAAATGGAGGAAAAAAGAAAAGAGAGTGACTCTGTCAAAGCGCATTGGGTCTTTTTCGGTAAACTTTATTTTAAGAAAAACTAACCACATATGTATACTATAAAAACTGGTTCTCGTGTTTTTACGGTACATACATATATATATATATATATATATATATATATATATATATATATTTACTTGTGTTTTATAAACTTGTGTCCCTACGCATGATGCAAGCAGGTGTAAATAAATGCCACCAAATTCGATCATTTTTATGTTAAAAATATCTTTTTTAGTTGAATGATGATACATTCAACTTTATATTATTATTCAATTATAAATTATTATTAATATTGTAACGTCCCAATTCTCTAATCAGGATCATTACCAAACATACACCACAATCAAGCAGATGAACAATCAGAATTTAAGCAGTTTGGAAGCAAATACTAAAAGTGACATCATCAAATGTCATCTGTATAACACTGTACACTATAACATGATGAATATACATATAAGGTTCCTCTGTACAATACAAAACTGTACACAGTACAAATAACTCCCCCTCAGGGTACATCAAAATAAAATACAAGGCTAAGCACAAAGCATCAGAGCCTAAGCTCATATCCTCTATCCTAAGGTGTCCAGCAGCATCTAATCCTGCATAGGCCTCTTGCCTTGGGATCTATCTGCTACTCTGGAAGAATCACCTGCAAAACATAGCCCCACACAAGGGGTGAGATATAAAATCTCAGTAAACTCAGGGCCCTTGAAGGTATTTCCTTCCCCTGGTTCACTGACCACACATACATCTATATATAGGTATCAAACACAAATAATCAATACATATATATATATATATATTCCTCTATCAATGAAAATCAGAACAAGCTCATGGCTTGTATTCATGCACCACACACTCACAATACATCACCACACAATCATAGCATGAGTATCCATATCAACGAATCACTCAATCAATGTACATGCAATCAATGTACTATCATCTCAAAGAATCGTCCCATATCAAGGACTCAGCTCATACACATTCATCATCAGTGAAACATTAAA
>PYAF01006013.1:1128134-1138149 GCA_007407185.1 Glycine tomentella | reverse complement strand
TATTATATAAAAAATATATTATTAGATAAAATTATGGTTTAACTATAAAATATATGCATTTTTTAGAACAATTACAAAATCATGGTTTAAAATATGCATTATTAGATAAAAAATGTAAGATTAAATATATATTAACTTTATATATGAACCTTGCTTTTTTTAATCAAACCATGATTTTATTTTAAATTTATTGTTCTAAAAAATGCATATATTTTGTAGTTAAACCATAATTTTATCTAATAATATATTTTTTATATAATAATGCATATTCTAAACCATGATTTTTTATAAAATCATAAGTTCATATTCTTTAGAAATTTATATATGTTAAAAAAAATATTATTAGATAAAAAATTAATTTTTATAAAATTATTATGTAAATTTATGTGTATTAAATATGCATTTAAAGTTGTAATGTTATATATAGCAATATTAATTAGCTTTTAACATAATAGTTTGGTAGCTTAGTTGGTTAGAGTATTGTGCTTCACAAGTTCGACACCTACCTGGGCCACTATTTCAAATCATTTTAAAAAATTTTAACTTACGGATCACGAATCCGTAAGAAC
The DNA here is from genome assembly GCA_007407185.1 of Glycine tomentella. Lineage (NCBI taxonomy): Eukaryota > Viridiplantae > Streptophyta > Magnoliopsida > Fabales > Fabaceae > Glycine > Glycine tomentella. The sequence goes on along the minus strand of PYAF01006013.1, from coordinate 1,137,580 downwards.
CTTACGAATTCACTGTTACGGATTGCGAATCCGTAAGTGCTTTACAGATTACGAATCCGTAAATGCTTTACGGATTACAGAAAGGGCAAAATTGGTATTACACTGTGCATATTGGGTGTATTAGAAAAATGGCTGGTGTAGGAAGCATGACTCCAACTTTAGGCTGGTGCTTTATACACTTTCACTATTACTCCTTCTTGTTCTTCTAGGGATGGCAAAATGGGCCTGGCCCAGCGGGCCGGCCCATTTAACCCACAAAAAAATGTGGGTTGGGTTGAGACTTTGAGCCTACATTCATTAAACGGGGCGGGCCAACCCGGCCCACAAAAATGTGGGCCAAATGTGGGCCAGCCCACCGGGCCAGCAGCCCACCAATAAAAAATAATAAAATATTTAATAGGTAATTAAATGAGTGACTTAGAGGGAGAGTGACTAAAAAGAAGTTAATGATTTTGAATCCTTAACCCTAATACATTTTTATTTGGAACCTAATAATGAGTTATACTACATGTACAATTATGTTTTGATTGTCTGCATCATTGTGAAGCAAATTTCTAAGAATTTGTTAAGACTTAGAAGCTAATTGAAAACCATTGTTAGACGTGTATTTCGTGCTTGCTTTTACTTCTATTAGGCATGTATTATATATTAAAAATTATTGTTATAAGATTAAGTTAGTACATTATTAATTTTTAGTATAAATAATTACATTTGAATTTTTTTAATAATTATTTTACCTTTTTAAAAAAAATATTTTTTTTATTTTTTAAGTGGGCTGGCCCGCTGGCCCACTAACCCACTTTAAAGTGGGGTGGGCTAGTATTTTCAGCCCACTTTACAAAAGTGGGCCAGCCCGGCCCGTTTTTGGGTGGGCTGGCCCAGTTTGCCATCCCTGTGTACTTCCCATTGTATTATGGAATATCCATTCCAGAATGCAATTTGTATTTCAGATTGGACTTTTTTCATAATGCATTGAAGAGTGCAGGAATTTTTACCCACAACTTAATTGCACTTATTCATAAAAAAAAAAAAAAAACGTTTAAATCAATTAAAAAGGAAGCTTGTTCTATACTTTTATTGGTCCAGAAGTCACAAAAATACTTGAATGAAGATCATAGTGAACGAAGGATCAGACTCATCAGAGTGTTTAAATGAAATAGACCAAAACGGTATAAAAATAATTGAAAACATGTTGAGATTCTTTTGGGGTTTCTTTCTGGTTTTGTTTTGTTTTCTTCTTTTAACAAGTCCTAAATGACATCATTTTCAGTTCCATCCATACCTAATATCTAACCTTGTTTCAGCCGCTAAGTAGTCACGCAGAATAAGTCCGTATTAACAGAACTATAAATAGGGAGGGTTAATTCAACAAGTTGGGGGACTAATTTGAAACTTTGGAAAATCATAAGAATTTTTTTTTTTTTAAAAGAAGCCGAGGGAAGAATATATATATATATATATATATATATATATATATATATCCTTTTTTTCATTTTTTTTGCTGATTTCGACTTTCATGTAGTGAAAAGTCTGCCTCTAATCAGAAATCTACAAGAAATTTGATCATGATTTATTCTTTGATTGGACATGCTACAATAACTAGTAACAAGTTAAATTGAGTTAGATCAATTAACAAATTTCAATATTTTCGAAACATGATTTTTCGGCGATTAGCTTTTGCATGACGTTTAACACTTGCATCTGATTTTATCCACTGCCAAAATCTAAAAATTTGAAAGATGGTGTCAATACATTTACTTCCAATATCAAATTCAGTAATTAGTATCAATATTATTGATAGATGGTGTACTAGTTGACTTGCAGAACGATTATGTCACTCTCAATATGTAGTCGCTTGTTGGACAGCAGCATTCATTCAATAATTCTTGATATAATTAGTAGCGAAAGTAACTCCTAAATTTCCATTTAGTGTGCGAACCCACGCAATAGAATAACAGTAAACAAAAATGCTCTTATGTCCCCCCCTGCGCCCCCCCCCCCCCCCCCCCCCCCCCCCCCCCATATGGATAACATCTTAGTTTTTATTCTTGAATTCTAGTCCAATTCTCCAAAAAGGAATTAGTTGTAAAAAATATACAAAGTAATTAGAGCAAAGACATTAGAGCATCTATTTTGGTGAAACGATTCAGCAATTTTCAAGGGTGGGGTGTAATTTACAAATAAGAAACGGAAAAACAGCAAAGTTAGGTGGAGTGTAAATGTGTAATATACTCATGTATATTTTTTCCCTCTTTTTTCTGAGACTTTTGAGAGGGGGTGCGGGGATACTTACCTAACATCTTATACAAAACCTAATAATGTTCGTATGGCCAAAGGAATAGTCAAAATCGAATGCTAGAGGAAAAAATCATTCAAAAGGCTTAACACACATCTAATCTACAGTAGAATTGATTCTATGAATTCTAATTAAACTCCCTATATAACATTACAATAACAAAGACCACTTTCATTAAAGGTCTATAGTGATTCCAAAAGATCCGTATACAAATGAACGGATCCCATAAAAAATATATAAAAAGAATGCATTACCTCGGATATCTTGTTGTGTACTTCCACATTTAACACAACCCTTCGCAATACTTGTTGCTATTTCATACTTCCTAAGTCAGAAATCTTCTAGCAGGCTGCTATTGGTTTACTTTTCATGTATTTCATGTGGAATTCAAAATTATATCCCATAAAGCCCCTGTGATAATAGAAGGGAGTCTTGGTTGATTGAAATGTTTGACTTTCCCATGATATGAACAATTTTTATCACTCTCAAAATGCAAATTTACATGAGAGTTCATTCGTCACTTCCACTGCTAATTCTACCTGAAATCACAAGATCAAATAGAAAGTTATATTATGGACACGTATTTCTCAAATGAAGATGGGCAGCAGAAATGAAGGCTTGTCAAAACACCTGATGATCTTTTCCCTTCCATGGCTTCTTTCTTCTCTTGGCAACTTGAGCACAGGAAAGGTCCATCCCAGGGGCGAATTTTTCGAGAGTTGGGTGCACCCTCGTGTATTGAAATACCCTCTCCAGGTTTTATCTCTACTTGACATACTGCACACATAAACAACTTGAACATGTTGCAGACTGGATATTTAGTATCTAACCTGCATTGCAGACAAACATTTTATCGTCAAGAGAAAAAACTAGAGAGCATGTGGTTAACTTTGACAAGCTGTTACAAAACTAGACCTCTCTGAAAGCATGGCAGATCCTTCCTCATACAATTCCTCTACTACATCTGGCTCCGTGTACTCTTTGTCAATATAAGAAGATGATTCAGAAGATTTTTTACGAAACATGGACTTGAGCATTCCCTTTACTGGCTTCTTTGTTTGTGGTGCAGAAACAGGTGGCTTCTCCTGAGGTAATATATCAACAACGATGCAGGTTGTATCATCTCTAAGACCCTTAGCTTGTACAGCTTCCTGAAGATAGAAAGAGACAGGGGAACAAAGGGGACAAAAACATAATTAATGGCACCAAATGACAGTTAACAGGAGAAACTAATGCAAAGTTGCAAACAAGGTATCTTATGATGCTCAAGTCAGGATTACTATTAACATGAAACAGGCCCGCTAAACAAAGTTCACAAAATGATCCAAAAGATGCACATTAATCTCACTTTAACAATATGTGGTGCAGCAGCATCGGCTGGCATTCCACGACAACAATCAAGGGCTACTTCTGCAGGTAGAGAATCCCAAACACCATCACTGCAGATAACAAGCCGGCCTCCAGCAGTGGACAGCTAAATAAAGAGAAAAAAATGAGGAGGGAAGGGAAGAAATTAAATTCTTCATTTAAAAAAGAAAAAAAGAAAGAGACATATGTTACATAGAAAACAAAAGATTAATTCACAACCAAAGAATTCAATCATTTGATCCACATAATATCCTGAGCCATCATGCAGTTGGCAGAAATACTTTCTTAGAAGAGATGAACAAAATGAAAATCCGTGTAGGATCAAACAGAAGACAAAGGAACTATGTAAACTAAGTAGCCTTTTGAGCAAAAAAGTGTGCAAGAGAAAGGTTACTAATTAACATAAGCCCAACACTGCTTTAAGTGAAAGATGAAGTAGTGACCAACCTTCACTTGCTTTACATATGGTACAGGGACAATAAATTCTCCAATATCCATATCTCCAATAGATCGTGAGAGACACAAGCCACCAGGCCAACATCTCAAAGGACCAACCTTCAATAAAAATTAATCTAGTCAGGCATACTAGTATCATAAACACTTTTTCTAAAGAGAATATTGGTAAACAAACCATATGGTCTGTATAGTACAAAATCTAAACAAAAGTGTACCCAAAAGATTGTAAATGTTTTAAAGAAACACAGAGTACTATGCATATTAGTTTCCTCTCAGTTTTGCAGGATGTGATTCACCCAGTTTACTTCTTAATCTCTGATTACGTAGTAGAATAGGGCAAGCATCTTGTACCAAAAATATAAGTATCGTAAGGAATCAGATACAAGAACAAGCAGTTCTCTTTCTTATTTTGTGGCATGGGGAGTGGATGTTGAAGCTAGTTATGGAGGAAACACCATTTAAGTTAAAAGGGATCATGATTAAAAGGGAATGTACCTCTGCACCTCCCCCTGTATTTAGCCGACCAACTTCACCACCGCTAGAGGTGATCCGCACCCTCCTATTGAAAGTAAAAGAAGGGTAAGTCTATGTTATAACAGTGAAATTTCAAAGTGTTACAAAAAACATTTAATTAACTTACTCTTCTTCATTTGTTTCTAGCCTGTGATCTGCGGACAAGTAATAAAGCTCACCATCTGAAGATTCAAGCACGCAACGGGAATCACCAACTGATGCAACTGTTACAACCCATCCTTCTATAATGACAAAGGTGACAGTTGTTCCAGATTTTTGGCCTGTAACAAAAATATTAAATAAGAAGTATAAAAAATGTCAATCACAAGTCAGTTACACCATTAACTTCCATTTGTAATTGATATTCTTCATCAACAATCTAACATTCAAATATGCCAACTACTAGCATGATGTTTTAAATCTAGGTTGCAGTGCAATCATAGTCACAACCATGTTGCAGTTTGATGCAAATCAATGTGGTCTGCAGTGCAATGCAACAGCGGCACTTGCTGCAATCAAGAGGTGGCAATTGCATCATGTGATGCAATCTATAATTTAACTCCTAAGCAGACTCTACGGTCCATATAAATAAACATAAATAATATTTAACAAATAACAGTCTCCATGCACTATGCATTACTATTAGCAACCTTAATGGTCAAGCTTAAGTAAATTTAGTACTAATAAACTTTACTGTCATGGACAATTAACCCCCCAACACGAGCTAGGGGTCTATGGAAAAATGTTACAAAAAGAAAAAATAATCCAGTATGTTTTATTTCTAAAATCTCAGGCTGAAACTAAGCAAACTTCACTAAAATTCCAAAAAGGGGTAAGCACATAAATAATTTTAAGAAAGGAACCTACAAACTTAACTAGCTCTAATCGAGGAAATACGAAACTGCACAATGGGGATATTTTAAGAATGAATTTCCTGTTAAGAAATTTGCACACTCAAGTCAAAGCAATGTCAAAATGTTAAAAGGTAGTTGGAGCTGATATCTGGAATAAGTTTTAAAAAAAAATAAAAATCCTTAAACCAATTCCTATATGCACTTTCATAAAGCCTTGCACACAAGGTGATTAAAAAAACCAGCCTTTCCCACTTTATATAGTAGTTTCTCATCAAACATTTACAATCAAGATGTTTAAAAATCAGACGAACTATGATAAGAGGCAAGATTATGATAACTTTGTTTTAAAAATGAGCCTGTAGCAAACCTTCTAATAAAGGTTAGAAATGTGAAGTTTATACCAAGAATTCAAAATATGCAGCATATTCATCTTACATATCTGCAAAGCTTTTCTTTATCTTTTTATTATTTAACATTCTAACTTTGAGAAGCCTTTGAGTGATAGATGACAATACAAATTAGAAATATGTACACATATTTTTGGTGATATTGACATGAAGATTTAAGTTGAAGTACATGAATTCCCTCTTAAACAAAAAATTAACAGAGGACAGAGCAACCACCAAAAGGAATGAACTATCCATACCTTTCTCTTGAAAATCTTTATCAGTTTTTACAAAGCCAGCAACCAAAGCCCTAGGCAATGCTGCTATCCACTCATCCCTGTTAAGATCGGGAGGAATTGCACTCAAAACATTATTTAGAAGATTCTCCTTAGCATAAATAGCAGCAGCAGATCCATTGTGTCCATCAAATAGCTGTAAAAACTCTATCAGAATCAGAAAATGAAACAAGTGAAAATGCCCCCCAAAAAAGTTAAAAGAAAAATAGTAAATTGAGTTAAAGGCATTCAATGCATAAGAACGAAATGGCTATAGTACTTCTTGTGATCCAACTAAAATGACTGCATAAGGACAAAATCTTAACAATAAAACCAAAACTGCGGCAAAAACACCTTGACATTATATTAGTCTGTTCACATCATCAGAGCAATAAAGTCAATAATATGTAACTTGTCACAGTCTAGCTCAACCATATGAAGTCTAGTACATCAAATATAAGCATAAAAACAACACATTGAATTCTAAATACATATAAAAAAAGTTGCCAGTCCACAAGCCTGAAATCATTAGCATTTGCCAGATTTGCCATACGATAGTTAAGTGACAAGGAAGATGGTCAATCCTTTTTATTCTCTCGTTCATCGTGACATAGAATGATAATATGTACAATACATAAAATTAAAATCTGTTGACAAGATGCAACACATTAAATCCGAAAAGAAAAAAAAAGAAAAAAAAAAAAAAACAAGAAAGCAATGTTATGTTATTCAATCTGGAAAAGCAAGCAGTGAGAAACAAACATACCCCAAAAACTGAATATGTAGAGACCCCATCACCCACCACCCTCTGGCATTCCGTCTTGAGCAGTGTTAAATCCTCCCCTTTCTTGCTCTGGCATGCTTGACCATGAGCAATCTCAGGTTTCTCAATTTTCTCGTTCGCCAATTCGCGTTTCAGGAGCACTGAAAGAGGAACCGTTTGGTGATCACTCCTGGCAGCCATTTTTCACGCCCCCCACTCAATCCTCAAATTCCAAAAACCACTATCACCACCGCCGCCGCCGCCACCACAACAACAACAATTATACAAACAACAATAACAACAACAACACGTGCTGTGAAGCTTTAAGCCTCCATTCCGTGCAATTAAATCCAATCCTAAATAAGGAAACAAAACAAAAACCCGTTAATTAGTGGAAATGGAAAAAAAAAAAACAAACAAACACGCATTAATTGACAACCAAATAAATCACAATCTCAACACGGCTTTCCATGTTCTCCAATTAATCCAGCGTTGTCACGCAAAATTGACAATTAAGATCGTAATGTAGACAAAACGACGACAGTAATGAATGACATTACATTAATACCGTTTGCCACGATTGGAAAAACATAAATAATTAATAAATAACTCTGAACGTTTTTTTTTATCGATCAGATAAAGACAAACGCAATAAGAGATTCAATTCAACAGAGAGAAATACGGCAATGAGGGAGGAAGAAATTCCCGAAACTAAGACAACGTTTGTGGAAATTACAAATCGGATGCGAGAGAAAAAGAAAAACGTGAATGTGGAAAAATTTATTTACAGTGAAGAAGAGGAGGAAGAAGAGGGGGAAATGGCGATGAGGTTCACGCGCGAAAATGTGGAGACACGCTGAATTGGATTGTTCTGTGTGATCGAGAAACGTGGATCCCAGCGTCCTGCAAATATTCCATTGTTGTTTTCGTTGATAGAGAGAAAGAAAAGAGAATGGAAGAATAAAAGCGCAAAATGAACCAATTTCATTTTCTTTCCGATAAAAAAAAAAAAAAAAAAAGACACAAAGCATGATGCGCTGACGTGCAAAAACGCATCGTTGTCAACTTCGCTCGGCTCTGCGAGCCATTTATGAGCCAGCGAGGCACCCAGCGTAGTATGGTCTAAACCAGGTCAACGTCACTCTTTGACTTCGTTTCTCTTTCGTGTTGCTTCCTATGCTTATTGAGTGTTGTTTATTTCATGGATTATTTTTTAAAATGAGATTAAGTAAAATTATTTTTATGTTGGTTATGAATTAATAAAATAATTATTGATAGATATATTACACTTTTTTAAATATTAAAAATAACATTTTTTTCATTTGTATGAATCAAAGACAACACTCATGTATCACGTTCAATCAATTGAATTACACTCTCTTAATATTTAAAAATAATATTTTCATATTGTATTAACAAAAAAATATTTTCGAATTAAATAAATAATCAGTAAAATAAATATCTTCTAAATATAATATATTATTATGTCTCATATTGAAAATTAGAGATTCAAATCCTCTTTTATTTGATTTTTTTTAAGATTTTTTTATTGGTTAAAATTTATTAAAATTATTATTTTTGGTAGATTTATTTCTCATTTAATAATTTTTTCTCTTAATTTATATTAAATAAAAAATAAAAAATATCAAAATTGATTATTTTTAATAAATTTTAATTAATCATAAAAAGAATTTTTAAGAGGGGAATGTCAACTATTGTGTGACTAGTATTCTTCTAAATTAAATTCACTCACAAACAAAAAAGACAGGATTATCAAACTTTGAGACCAAGCTCATACCCAAATCTCGGCATAGGTGGAACAAACAAATAGTAAAGCAATTCTAATGAAAATTCTACGTAGAAAAGAAAATTGTGTAAGTATATGGTTGTAATACCAATTCTTGGGCAGTTGAACGTTTAACTGGTCCTACGTTTGTTTTTGAGGTGATTGGCTCATCATCATCATCATCAATTCAGACGAAAAAATTGCTTGAAAACGTGCTTCTGATTGCTTTCTTTTGGTTACTTTATCCGAATTGGCGCCATTTGAGGCCCCGAACGACCCAGTTACAGCCTCTGGTCAACTACGAAATACTACAATCCCATTTGGCACAGGGTGTCATGCAAGACACAACCTTCTTGGAAAAGTATGTATTAATATACGGAAAGTTTATTCTGCCATATTAAAATATTTTTCTTGAGAAATAATCACAATGGATACGTTGACAGAAGTGCCGGTGTGCTGGTGTTATCCGTGATACTATTTGATACAGATAATTATTTGTAAAAAAATTAGAAGAAAATTTCCATATACTTTTTTCGTACAAATTTTTCACATCACTACAAAAAAAGCGCTGCTTTCCGATGCACTTTTTCCCACCGTCTAATTTCCGTCGGAATTTTAAAATTTTCCCATGGAATATTCCCATGGATATTTATTCCATCGGAAAATTAGATTTTTCCCAAAACAAAACTGCTCAACCCTAGCCGTCATGTGATTGTCTCTTCGTTTCCCTTACCACTCTCCTGCGGTTG
>PYAF01006013.1:1055544-1128034 GCA_007407185.1 Glycine tomentella | reverse complement strand
ATGGATCATTACCGACGGATATTTCCGTCGGAAATTACCGACGGACCAAAATAAAAATCCGACGGATGGAATTTCCTACGACCATTTTACCGACGGATTTTTGTCCGTCGGAAATCCGTCGGAAATTTCAATTTACCGACGGAATTTTGCTGTTAGCGACGGATTTCGTCCGTCGGAAATACGCTTTTTTTTTGTAGTGCATGTTTGATCAAAATAATTTTATTGTGAAGTGCATGAATCAACTAATGCGAAACTGTTAATTTAATCGATAGTTTTGAATTTAAATTCTAAATATTGAGTTACTTTAGATATTCAAAAAGATAATTTTATTATTTATAATAGCTTTATCTGACTCAAGTAATATAAATCATGAGTATCAATCAATTTACGCGAAATTATTTTAGGACATGTAATTATATTAAATATTTTAAAAAATTATCATTCATAACATTTCTAACCAACTCAAATAGGATTATTATAAATATGATTTGTACCCAAAATAATTGTGATGTGTAAAAGTAACAATTTAAAAGGTTTTGTTAACACTATGCTTGTTCTGGATACCAATTAGATTTTTCCCAGTGCTTTTTTTGACCTTTTTTGCATGTCTTTTCAATTGGAGATAATTTTATTTAAAGTTTGAGCGAATATTAAATATGAATATTTTTTTCTACAAAAATTTAAACTTTAATTCACCATATTATAAAAGACTAGTTACTTTCGTCAAATCCAATTTGGATTGATTTTCCTAATGTTAATTTGAAGTGAAGCCGTGGTTAATGGTGTTGAAGCTGAATTTGCATTAGGCATGGGCCCATTGGAGGGGGGAAGTAGTACGAGTCACTTTGTTTTCATTCCATTGTTCCAACCTAAAACCTTTGAAAACAATTTGGAGGACCCGCAATTGTCGCCGTCAGTTATCGTGCTTATCACTACCAATAGCAAATCCTCAATTTAAGAAGGTTAAGTTATGGGAGTGTTCTTTTTTTGGGAATTAGGGAAGGGGATTTATTTCATGTGATTTCTTTGACATGATTATGTCGTATGACCAAATCTTTGTAGTATTTAACTTTTTGTGCACCATCTTATTGCATCCAAAGCTTAATTTAAATCTGATATGGACCGAGCTTGATTAATTTTTCATTGAATTGGATCGGAGCAACTCATAAATATGCATCGTTCTGCAGGCGCGTGACGGCTCTAGTGTTGTATATCCAACATACTCCTTGTCAAAGAATCAAATCAACTATTCATAATCAGTTGCAAGACTTTATCTTATTTATAAGTGCAATGTGTCATTTTCCCTTCAGAAATTCAATCAAAATCCTGGCTAAACTTTTCATGAATAAGTCAATGTGAATTGATATAAGGTGATTATAAATTTAGAATTAATTCTAATATCTCTTATGTATATTTGATTATTTTATACATTATCGAATATGATTTGTTGAACAACCCTATTTAGAAAATCATATCATAAATGTCTTTCTTTATCTGTAAGAATTTATAATAATTCACGTTACTTATTTAACTAATTGACATAAATTCTTTTGATAAAATCTTAGGTGTTTAAGGATTAATTAAATAGCTACCACCACATGGTAAGATTGCTTGCAATTGAGGCTTTAAGGTACTAATCTTTTGTATAAGTCTTTGCCAACAATCTCAATATGTCATTATTGTCTTTTGTTAGATAATATGTTTTTTTGACCCATATGAATAAAAAATAGATTAAAAAGTTTAATTCACACATCCAATTCAATTAATTCAACTAGACTCATGTAGTTCCTATCTCAAAGGTGTTTCTCGATTTTACTATAAAAAAAAAAAAAAAGAACTTTTGATGGCTCATCTGATCAATCATCATATATAGTCGTGGCTAAGCTTGAGTGGGCTACCCTGTAACGCATTATAATGAGGATGCGATGAGAAAGACACAATGTTATGATATTCTTCTTTTTTATTACTTTTAGGCGTATAAGATGCTCAACCAACTAGTCAAGCCAGAGGAGAGGGATTTGTACTTGTGCATGCTTTTTGCAAGCTGTAAACATCCACCTTCTCAAGCGAGTGTTGCCATCAAATATCAAATATATCAAACCTTCAACTACGCGTATTGGGTACAGCTCACTACACCCTATTATAAGCCAAAATCAAAGTGATGTTTTTCTACGTATTAATATGCGAAACTAGAGTTTGGTAATACAAATCCAGTGAATACAAATCCAGTGATTAAGTTGCCATGCAGGGTATTGGTGCGACCGTGTCAAAACCACGTATTAATAATTCATTAATGATTACATCCACCCACGTTATATGTGATTTGGATTGGAAAACACATGGTTCTCTCTACTCTCGTGACATGTTGGCCCATCCTACCAGGTTCAGAATGAGACGCGTGTGTTGTTTTTCCCTTCTATTTCTTGTTCAATTTGAAATTCCGTGTCTTGTTAACACAACTGATCGAGAAAGTGGGTTTTTTTTTTCTTTCTAAATATTACTTATTTTTTTATTAAAAATGATGTTGTTTGAATATAATAAGATTATTATAAGCGATAAAAATCAATTTTTATCTATTTAATATAAATTAATATAATTGTGTACCTGTGGATAGAGAAAATGGCTACACTACAATTGTTTGTTTTTGCTTTTCTATTTAATTTTTTAAAAGTAAGAAAAAATTGTAAAATAAAAAAATGAAAGTAGATGAATTATTAATTTAAAATGAGATGAATACATAAAAGACTTTAATTAGTTTCTCAACTTTATAATTAAGATTTAAGATCATCATCCTAAAAGTATACTCTTATTCTCCACCTAAAACCTGTGCTAGTCAACAATCCTACAACCGTAGAGCGCAGAAATGGAACACTCTTGGAACTTGGCTTAAAATCCCAACCATCAATTTGAGAGCACAAACATATTTGACCTAGATCTCTATGCACATGCACCTTGATCAATGCTTGGAAGGCTTGATAGATGGATCATTTGGTAGACAGTCAACACATTATCCTATGTAATTAGAGACTTGGTGTTGAAAATTCTAGAGAAAATTGACACTGTATTTAAAGATTATTTTGCCGCATCAGATAATTTTAAAATGTCATTTTCTTGTAAAAAAATCATTTAAGAAATTCTATTATTTGATTGAAGAAAAAACGAAGAGAAAAGTACCTTAAAAAAAAAAAAAAACTCAACAAAATTTCCGAAATTTCAAACTTCCAAATTTTCTCTCTTCTCTTATTTTCTTTACTCATAATGTACGCAACGTTAGTGTTGTAGGCACAAATGCTAAGTCATTAAGCAATTGGACTAGTGCTGTTTTTGGGGATACGAAATGCTCATTCGAGCTACAAACGACATTATTTTGTTCGATTATCATGTTCTTTGGTTTTTGTGGTCACTCAGCCACGTGGATTCAGAATTAGCCATCAAAGAGAAAAGTATATTTTAAAGGAAAGATAAATGTTAATCAGATGAACATTGATTAAAAAATTTAAAATATAAATATTTTTATTGGAAGGTAAAAAATTATATTTTTCAAGATCTCTTTTACATTCTCTTTGTGATTTATATATTAAAAACCATTTGTCTTTTTCATTTTTCATACCACATGCACGCATCTCAATTGGAAAAATTATCAAATGTTGCACAATCAATGCAAATGGACGATAAAGAATTGTTTGCTTGACAGATTTCATGACCGCAAACAACCCGACCTATGACTTCACTTGGATTGAGTCTAATTGTATATCCTGTAAAGGTGGGGCTGATTGACTTGCTTTTATGCCTTTTATCAAACAATACGTCAGTAGGGGGGGTGGGGGGCCAACCTAAATGATTATAAATTTCTTCATAAAACTAGTTTGTAAACTCAAACATTAGGTTCCCATCGAACGAGCTTCAGATAATTGGATTTTCACTCAATAAACAGTGCCTGCTTATCATCCAATTTTGGAAAATTTCCATGAACTAATTTGCTTTCCCATTCAATTTCATTTGAATCTACTAATTGATCTCGAGCACAACTTTCTGAAGTGCTTCTGCTGTCAGAGGGATGTGCAAACAATCTTGACCATCAGAATGCTTCTTAATCTTGACCAGTTCATGGTCTTTAAATTCAGTCAAATGGGAATTCAGTGTAATCTGACTGCTAACAAGGAAACGTTCTCGACAGACTGAGTAGAGATCACTAATTGGCATTCCTATATAAAAAAAAAAAGGGAAAATATTTAACAAACTTTAGATACGAAAAGAACATATCCAAGTAAATGATAGAAACTTGCCTTCGTCAGGGTGAGAGAGTTGATGTTCGGCAAGAACTTTGAATACACTCTGAGCATTGCGTGTCAAACTTAACAAAACTATAGTAGCTGTTTTGACAGTTTGGCTGGCGCTACCATGTGCAAGAATCATAGGATAAAACATGCCTTCCACCTTGTAAGGAGCAAAAGTAGGAACGTGATACCAGCACCAATTGAACTGTGTATGAGCCATATTCTTGTCCCAAACTGCCAGCAGAAGATGAAATTGTTAGGCAATAGACAAGAGATTACAAAGAACCTTTGACACAGTCACATATCCTTCATTTCTTTTCCTACAGCAACAGCATAAAGGCATTTCTCACTGCCTTGACAGAAGTCAGAACCAAGTTTTCATAGAGGCCATTTAGATCTAAGTCCTCTTTAATATTTTTATTTACAGTTTTGCTTGGTCTTACCTCTAATTCTAACTATTGGACTATTATACATTTGATCTGCTCTTCTTAGCACTTCTCTAGGTCTTCTCTTCTTCTCACGATACCAAACCCTCTCATATGCGATTTTACCATATTTTCCTCCATATGTGGCCTCTTACTTCAACTAACACAGAATTTCTGATCTTACAGTTCAATTTTTTCCTCCTACGAACAACTTCAAAGAAGTGCATGCTATTAGAATTTTAAGGATCAAGACCAAAAAGAGTCTTGATTCCTTAACTTTCTGAAAGGGTGAGATACCACTTAGTCCTATTGTCCAGTTAATCAGAGATAAGAACATATGATCAGAACCTCAGAGGATCTCTAATAATGTGCAGCATAGATCAAACAAAAATTTTAAACATTTCATTTTACAAAGGCATTTATACTTATCTTATTGTACATTAATATTGCACCATTCAAGCTTCTATTCAAACACTCAAAAAAAAAATCTCAAATAGATAAAAAGGTAGAACAATTCAAACCTTGGAGAATTAATATAACTAGACATATGTTTAAAGCATATACAAAGATGGCACTTACAAGAATAAAACATTTTGCAGAAGATAACCTAACAGTACTAAGTAAACTTACACAGAGGAGCATTAACATGGTCAATAGAGGCAACAACACGAATCCGGGAACAAGCAGCTAGACGAGCAAGATATCGTTGGGTTTCAGAGTCCCTTAATCCGGGTCCATCAATATTGTGAATAACAACACAAACAAAAAAATCACCATCCTCTATTTCTGCTTGATCCAAAAATGTAAGAAGATCTTCCATGGATTGAGAATTGGATGGTTGCTGGTTCTTGGGTAAGTCCCGGTGGGAAACCCTTCGTTTAGCTTTCATTTGGTCCCACAGAACTTCAGCTACGGCTATAACAACCTAATATATTTTAAACAATGTATATTGTATTAGTGATGGTATGATCAAGAGAACATACTTAGAGCATATCACACTCATAATACTTCATACAAAAATTTACTTTTGGACAAAACTTAGATGCAATTCCTTAGGTATTTTTAGTGTTGTTCTTCTATCTAAATTAGAGTTTTATCTTGGTAACCTATGTTAATTTTTAATGCAAACTTTTATTACACAAATTACTGAGGTGAAAGTGAAACTCAAATTCTGATTGAGGAACAGTTCTAAAACACTTAAAGAACTGCATCTAAAAGCCTGTTTGATTCTCCTCTCACTTTTTTTTGTTTTAAAAATTGTTTTTTTCTAAAACAATTGAACACTACTTAGCAATCAATTTCTCATCCAAAGTGTATTAAGTTTTGAAAATTATTTAAAAAAACACGTGTTTTAAAAACTCAAAAAACAGAACGGAGAGATATTTTCTCATCCTCTTCTTCTCTTTTCTTCAAATGTTCTTCTCCAAATGCTCAGGGGACAGACTTTTAGAAAACAAAACATGTGCTAAGGGGACAAACACTTGCAAATGTGTCGTGGAGACAAACAAATTTTAGAAAACAGAAAACAAACAAGGCCTAAGTTTTATTTTTTTACTTTTCTCCTCCCTTTTTAGCCACCGTAAAGAAACAACAGAGCTCTAATCACACATGGGGGAACAAACCTGTTTCAAGTTAATGGTTTGAAGATATCCATTAATGACAACTACAGAATACTCGGTTAGCGCTGTTGAAGCAAAATCTTCAATCAGAGCCTTCTTTGATCCAAATCCATACATCAGAAGCCCAAAACCGCACCTGAATCATCCAAGCATCCAAAAATAAATAAATAAATAAATAAACATCTCACTATAAAAAGCACTTCAGAAATGAAAAAAAAAAAAATCACATCTTTTCTTTCGAACCTTAGCGCAAAAATCCATTCAGGATACATGGTTTTGTACGAATCCAACAAGAGAGTGATCTCGTTTTCATGCTTGGGTTCAATTTTCGATGCGGCATCCCTCAATTCCTAGTAAATTACGAAATAGAAAAAGCCATTCAGGAATAGAACAAGAACAACGTTGTTGAGAATTACAAATTACGAGTGAAACCTGTTCATCAACGACATCGATGTCGGTGAGCTTGTGTTTCGATTTCTTGGCGGAGGAGGAGGCGAGTTCCTTGGCCAGAAAATAGTTCCGTGAGAACTCGAACTCCTCGTCATCGTCCTCTTCCCAATTGCCATTGGCGTCCATCGTTGAATCAGTCTTTGTTTGACGGAAACACGATTCTCTCTTTCTTTCTCTATGCACTTGTGTGCCCTAGACATTTTCCCGCCAAATTTCGTCTAGTTCGCGGGACTTAACAATCGGGTCGGATTTTCTTAGATGGTTTACGGTTCGTGAATACCCGATCCGAGTGCCTGCCAAAAAAGTTTTCAATTAAGTTTCATTTTTTGCATTATAATGTAGAAACTTGTACACAATTAACTATAATTATTATGAAAGTCTACAAATTTACTATAATTTTTAGAATCTAAATGCATGAATTATTTACTCTATTTAATATGAGCTTATTTTAGCATTTTACAATGCTATTTTTAAAAAATGTTATTTTATGTCCTATAAAAAAATTTCATTTGATGTAGAATTTAAATTTATAAATTTATAATCTAATATTTATTGTTGTTTTCTCATTTTAATTTTTTGTTTCCATTTCATGTTTTATTTTTTTAGTATGTTATAGATGTGAAATATCATTTATTTTATTTTATTGATGACTAATGTTTGAAAAAAAAACTTGACGGATCATTTTGAGATAAAAACTCTGATGCAGGGATACTTGGAAACTTTTTAAATGTATTTATTTTACTACATTTTGCATGGTTGTGTAGTCTATTCATACCCTGTAACTTTTTTCTGGTTCTGTTATTATTCACTGCTTGTGACATAGAAACCGCAATTCAATGAAATTTCTCTTAACCGTGCAAAAAAAATTAAAATAAAAGGATGTCTTTAAATATTAGATCAATTCATTGTCTCAGTTATTAAGTGTGTAGAAACATGCAATGTTAATAATCAAAACGAATGCTTGATGTCTCACAATCGAAGTCCGAAGATATCATGTAAAGATCATTTGAAACATTTTCTTGAAAGATTTGACTACTTTGTTCAAAATTAAATAGACAAGTTTGAACTTTATATAATGTTTAATATACTAAAGTTTTAAAAGAAAATTAATGAATCAATTTATTCAAAAAATAACTTTTTTAAAATTATTTCTCATCTTTATCATTCTTTCTTAAAATTTAATGTTTAATCATTAAATTTAAAGTCATTCTTTCTTAAAATTTAATGGTTAATCATTAAATTTTAAAAAAATGAATGATGAGTATAAGGATTTGAAGTAAGTTCATCTTTCTTCTCTCTATATATTACATAGTAACTCCATGCATGACTTGAGAGTTTTTATTTATTCTTGTTGCTGATACTTAAAGAGTATGTTTAACATATCGATAAGTTAGTTTGCTACATATTTGATCATTAATTAGTTAGCTTAATTTATTAGTTTGTTTGATCAAATTAAGATGTTTAGTAAGGAAGCTTCTTAACTTATTTAACTATTTTCATGAGAGTATCTAAATAAGTTAAAAGTAGCTTATGGGAGTCATAAACTTTTCATAAAACTCTTCCAATTGCATAAACTACTTTAGTTAGCTTATATTTTTTTTTTCCTTTTATTTATAGCACTATTATTTTAATACACTTTTTTTTTTACCTTTTTTCTTTTTGTTTTATACGATCCTTTCTGAATATTTTAATATACTTTCTTACTGTTTTATTTTTTAATAAACTATATTTGGTGTTTTAAAATTCATTGGTCTGATGAGATGATCATCACGTATAACTCATAGGGAAAAAATTATGAATGGAATAAAATATAGAGTATTTACTGACAAAAATATTTGATTATTGAAGAAAAATTAATATACTTTTAATGTCAAAAGGACATAAATAAAGCATAAGAACTTGCAGGGTGATCCTCTTTTTTACTTGCAGAAGTTGACAATGGTGGAGAGTTACCTACAAAAGACTCCACACTATTCAAGTCAATAAAAGCAAAACTCAAGTTAATTTGAAAGGAGAGAGACTGGGAGAGGTCGGTGCTATATTGCAGACTCTTACTTGACTCACTAATCAAAACTTTCACCATGTGATTATTGAGTCAGATTGCAAGTTGATAGTGGATCAGATTCACAATAACGAAAAAGATATTTTTGGGTGTAGAATAATTCTTAACCAAATTAGAGTGTTCCTTCGATTATTTCCTTTTATTAATATTCAATATGGTAGAAGACAAGTTTATTTAGTAACACATTTCTTAGCTAGAAATTTTATTTTGTTTGGCGTTGAAAGTATTCATTATGTGATTAATTCTTCATTGTATTCAGAATATTATATCAATGGAAAGAATTTGATTATGGTGTTATAAAAAAAAAGGAGAGAGAAGAAAAAGCAAGAGATAATATCATAATGGAATGGAATGAAGTGCTGCACCTTACGAGGCTTTTCCCCTTCTATATACATTGTGTTGATTGCATGTTCATGATTATGTGATATTTTTCTAGTAGCTTTAGATCCTTCTTTATGTGCTTTATGTGCATCTATCTATATCCTTTGGAGAGATCATTGAACCTATTACTGTTGGGCCAACCACGAATTGGAGGCTTTGGGTTGCAAGGGATACAATATATCAGTCCAAAACACTTAAAAATGTATTAAAAACTATAATTATATATACTTTTTAATCAAACATACCCTTAATCTTATTTCTGTACATTATTTAATTAATATTTAGTTAGGTTGTAACTTGCAAGTGTAATCACCTAAATAAACAAGTGAAAATAGCATATAATATATAATATTTAATAAAAAAAGTAAAATTTGTCACACATAAACTACATTAAAAAAATTTAAATTTAAATTGATACCAAATAAATTAGTTACAAGCATGTTCTCAGAGTTATTTTATTTTTCAATATAAGTAGATGTATAAATAAATTTAATTTTTGTAAATTATTGACATAGCTTATTCATTTATTAATATAGTCACAAAATGTTAAACTTATCAAATAAAAATATTGAGCTTATTTTAAAACATAATAATCAAAATTGATTTTCTCACAGTTATTTAGTTTTGGATAAAAATTAGAAAATCATGAAAGAAAAGTAGAAAATCCAATTACATTACGTAATTTTTTTCCTGACAGAGGCACACGTTAGCTGGCATGAACAGGGAACAGAGTCGTGTGAATCAGAAGCGCATTTTAGCAGGAACAGCATGTTCACAATCAATGATGAGAGGAACCACCGAAATGATTAGCTGATCCACACAATTCCCACCACTCTCAGACGACAAGCAGCGTACGTTAGCACCCGACCGGTTATGTTTCTTCCAATGTTCCACTTCCATCACCCCACGACAAAACTAGCTACCAACGATCTATTTCCATTTTGGGGTCGCAATATCTCAGCTTAAATTCACCAAAATCGCATCCTTTTTCGAGAAAGAGAAAGTGGGCAATGGTGGGATGAGGATAAAATGGGAAGAGAAGAAGTCGATTTGTTCCTACAAGAAAATCACTCTTCTAATTTGCCTTTTCAACATTGTTGTTGCTCTCTACTCTCTTCGCTCTCTCTATGCTTCTCTCTATATCTACTCTGGTAGCGTTGCACGAAACAGTAAGTCATGTCAATCTTTTAAGGATGTTAAGATGATGTTCGTCTTTCTGTCATGTCTTCGATTCCCTTAATAACACAAACAAAAGGGTAGCAAAAAGTTTATGCTTTATGGTAACTTTTGACCCCCCCCCCCCCCCCCCCCCCAAACCGAAGAAAAGGGTATTGTAATGTTTGATTAAGACTGGGAAAGTTCAATTTTATTTTTTTGAATCCCTTTTTGATTTGTGACTTTGTGTTGTGTTTTCAGTTGTGGTGTATATGCCAGATCAGATTCGGAAGATGGAAGAGTCTAAGTGTCTAACCGAATCCGGAAGGCATACAAACCAGTGGAGTTGATGAAATTGGTATGAAGTGTTTTTGGCATCTGGCTCGAGCAAACACTTGTTGGGAAGTTAACATCAAGTTAATGTTGTGAAACTTTTGCAAATGGGTGAAGGAATTTGAAGGGGAGTTTTCAGGATAAAATGTGGTGGTTGAGTTGCCGCGGCATTTGAAACAGGAAATAATTGATGAGGTCTCGCAGAGACTAGGGAGCTTGAATGGAAGTAGCAAAAACATCTCTCACTCCCAGGTCATGGCCAAGGAGCGAGGTGAGCGTGTGCTTGTAGGTTGTGCTGATAAGCATCTGTTGTTAGTTATTCCTTCAATAATTAAATGAGAAGCTTTTTGTATAAATCATATTCTTTACACTTAAATCTGGATTAGCGAAAAGGGTGGCCGGAGGTATCATCTTTACCTGGTCAATTTCATGTCTAGCAGTGTGTTTTTTTATACAAATTGAACTTCCTCAGGCATATGAATCCTCCTCTCACATTAACAGGAATACAAATACAACCTAGGAGATGGGGAAGTGTTTTACTGTTGCTTGTTGATCAAGTTTTATATATTTTATAAGAAAATTAATGCCAATTTTACATGACCAACTTGATTTTTATCTTGAAGTATAAATATGTCAATTGTGGACTTGATGGAATCTGGTTTATTTTAATTGGTATTAGAATTAATGCTGTCACTATATGACACAAGAGGATCATGATCTCATAATAATAAGACCATTGACACTAAGATTTGACCTTTTACTGTCCTTAAGAGCATACCTGTTTTTTTGTTGCCCCCACGCTGCTGCACAGTTAAAAGTTCTTCAGCAAACATGAGTTTGTTTAGATATGATGCATTCAACTATTCATAGATGTTACATTTTTTCTATTCCAATGTTTTTTGTTGCTTGCCGGGGCTAGTCATTTAGTGTATTATTTGTTCAATGAGGAAACTAGATGTTTGATGTTTCAAATGTAAATTGGTCTGTACAGTTGCTTTGTGTAAATCTTAGGGCAGTTCACAATTAGAAGACACATCCTTTTTCTATTTTAAAATTGCTTTGATATGTTCATTCTCTCTATCTTTTCAATCTTAAACTTGGAAACTGACCATTGTTTTTGATTTATCTAAACTATTTCTGGATGTATTTATCTGGTTGAATGATAAGGTGATTATTAGTCTTATGTTACAACTGGATGACATTGCCATGGCAGTTTGTTGCATGATTGACTCTTATTCTTGTTAATCAAAAGATATTTTGTTATTTGTTTCCTGTTATTCTCTAATTTGCTTCCTATTTATTTGTATAAATTATTTGGGTTGAATATATCAGTAATTAGAATATTTGTCATTAATGATTGTAAATATATGTTCTTTATTTATAGAGAAATACAGAAAGAAAAAAGGCATCAAAGCCAAATTGTCTGACAATTCTTACCTAAAGGGACAATAGCTTTCAAAGTTTTACAAACATGTAATGATAACATAATGCATGAAGTTGGCAATCACTCCTTACTCCCTTTGAAGACCATTTTAAATACCCTTGAGAGTTGAGACTAAAAGTTTAAATATTTAACAAGAAAATGGATTTATTCAGTATGCAATATCAAATTATTTAAAAATTTAGGCTTTCTTTATGTTTTAGTTGAACAGTGGAAAAATTATTCAGTAGTATGCCTTCAGTATGTTTTCTTCTTGAAGTAGGAATTAATATAAGTGAGGATTAGTCTAAATAAAATTGAACTGAGAGAGAAAGGAATTTAAGGAGAAGTGGATGTGGGATTATGGATGTTCCTAACTTTCACATTTTAGTTTGAAAACATATTTTTATTGTAAAAGTAGCATATTTACCCTGGCATGAGTAATTGATGGTATCACATTTCATTTTTTCCCCTCATTTGATACGGATGTATATCAAAACTATAACTTAAAATTGGATAGGCTTTGATACCAACCATGCTAAAAATGGACTAGGCCCAAGTTATCCTTAAAAATTAGCTCGAGGGGTGTGGATTGTCCAAGCCTTGATAGAAGTATTTTGGCCATATTCCTTACCAATGTGAGACATCTCAACACTCATGACTGCCCAAAATTGTCATTATGTGTTTGATTTATGAAATGACAATTATTTAACATTTTCATATTATATTTAGATTTTAGACCGATTATGATGATTGATCAATAAAAAAAAAAACTATGTATCTCATCGCTCGAAGGCTCCACGCTATGCACAGGTAAGGGAGAGGAATATTGTACGCAACTTTACCCTTACATATGCAACGAGGCTGTTTCCGGATTCGAGCCCATGACCAACAAGTCACCAATGATCAATTAAAATTATTCAAAATTTGACGATGTTTGTAATTAACAAGGATTTCTTTTTGGACCAAATTAGATCACACTATTTAATTAAAATGTTTGTTAATTCTCAATTGTCATGAAATATCTGATGAAACAGAAGTTAAAGATTACAAACAGGTGTGTAAGGTATGCTGTTAAAATGTGAGGGAGGGGTGTGTGATATTATTTTAGGTTGGAAGTCAATGTATCAGGGTTTATGATGTCCAGTTGAAGCTTTTATCTGGACCTGTGGATTGTTTGGATCTATCATTTCTTTTTTAGGGGTTGGGAAGCAGGGATTATTTTCCTTCCAAGATTGCATCACCAACATTTCTTTGATGCCATGTGGCCAAATTCTGTGTTAGAATGAGGTTCACCTTTTGTATTTGAACGTCAAGGTCTCTGTTTGTTTTTTGGGAGGGGGGGTATGTGGAGAATGGGGACTGATAGTCATTTTATTTTAGACAATAAAAATGGTAGCTGTTGCGTATATGATAATTTTGTACAATTTTGCTGATATATTTTTAACATTGACCCTTTCTATACAGAAGCAATTGAAAATTGGTGCAAGGAAAAATTGGAGGAGGTTAAGTTGGCTGTTGTCAGAGGGACTTCCAACTCAACCATTCCCCATGAAGAGGCAGGTATGAACAAATTTCTCTGCTTTGTCGTGTGACACTTTTAGATGAAGTTTGTTAGATATTTCTCTTTATAGCCTTAAAAAAAAGATATTTCTCTTTATACTTGGTACTTTTATTCCTGTAATTAGTTTACCTGTTACCGTAGGTTGCTTACTTTCAGTTAGACAATTATAACTGACAGCTCAGTGTTGATCCTGTACCTATATATATTGCTTTGAATAGAGGATCAACACCTTTGTACATTTTCAGTTAGAGCAATAATATCAGAGATCAATCTCTCTTTCTCTCTTTTCTTTCTCTATATCCAAATTGTCTCTTTGTCCCCTAACAATGAACGCTTTGCATGTCTTTGGCACCTTGTGTCTAATGTTTATTTCAGTTTCTTAGGAATGCTAGTAAGAGCTTTGGAGTCTGATTGGGCTGTACTTTCTGAAGAAATTGGCCTTTGGATACCTATTGAGGTTGCTAATGAAGAACATAATGACAAACCTGGGTGCATCAGAGATAGGTAATAATTTCTCCAGTAAAAACATTTTTCCCCATCTTTTGTAATCTCACTCTCTCCCAATAACCCCTATACAGTAGAAAATTCACCACTAAAGTTGTTTGCTGGAATCTGTTAACAACTGATCATGCATTGTGTTAGAATCTGGAAGTGTGCACATATTTTTCCATGCAGAAAGTTAATATTCGTATTTACCAAGAACACATTCTATCCAGAGGAGGAAGTTCTTCCCGGCAGACCCCTTCCACCTGAATGCAATCCTGAACTTCATACAGACTATGATGGCACTGCAGTAAGATGGGGTCTTACTCATCACAAAGATAGTGCAGCTGATTGCTGTCAGGCTTGCTTGGACCAGGCTAAACGTGCCAAAGAAGGTGAAAATAAATGCAATATTTGGGTTTATTGCCCATCACAATTTGGGTGTCATTCACCAGATATCTATCAACACAAACATCAGGAATGCTGGCTGAAATATGTAAGATGCACCCCATGAATGTGATTCACTACTTTGCCCCTTCTCTGTGTAGAATGCTTAATAGCCTTTGATTCTATATTCTGTGAGATCTTACAAAATACTCTGAAACTTTCAAATAGGAGTTTAATTTCTATCATTTGTCAGTGTAAATTTTTTAACAGTCAACTAATCAGAAATCATGGTATGACTTTTAAAGCAGCTAATGTAAAAATTAACAAACTTTCTTACATAGCAATTTGTGATTAGATGACAGGATAAAAGCGCTTTACACTGACAATGCATAGACTATTTAGTTACTCTTGAACTTGTGATTGAATTTAAGTAAAATACACTGACATTGTAAGTTTTTTACTCTCCCTTCCAATCATAGATCTCCTTGTATGTTAAATTTGTTGACTTTTATAATACTAATTAAAATGTCATCTCAAAGGTGATTTCTGATTGGTTTTAAAAAGTCATTGAATCATAGTGTAAAAGTTTTAACTAACAATACATGACAATTAAATTCTTCTAACAATCTTCTTCCTAGTCATGTATATTTTAACTTGTCTTCTGGCTAATATACTCTTCTTGGTATTCTGAACACAGGCTGAGAAACCCAAACTAAATTTTAAGGATAGATATCCTGAGTGGTATCGAAATTCACACCCATCTGCACCGGTGATTGTTCCATGGGCATCTGGAGTTGTCAGTGCATGAGATAAACAATTAATGCCAAAGGTAGCATGATCAACCCAAGTCCAGACCTACCTTGTAGATTGCAGGCACGCGAAGCTTGCTTTGGTAAAGCCTTGGTCATGCTTTGTGGATTGTAGTGTTGTTCTTCAACATGTTTTTGCCTTTACGATGAATGGTTGAAATGGGGAGCAAAGAATTCCCCCCTAATTATCATTTACTCATTTAAGACTTGGTTTCCATCTAAGTGCCAAGGATTTTTCACTCAAGACCGGTCCAAACGTCCAAGACTAAGGCAAGGTGAATTAGATTTGTTTGTTTTAAATTCTTAGATGATGTAATGGGACTTTTAACCACAAAAGGCTGTGTTGGTTACACGTTTGGGAAGCCAAGTTCCCGTTTGGAAGATGAATTGTAGATTGTTAGTCAAATATTTGCTTCCTTTGAAAGTGCACTGGGAAGTGTTGTTTCCTGTTTGTCTTCGCCAAAATGTGAAACTAACATGCACTAACTAATGAGGAAATTGTTTTGTTGTGATGAAGCTGAAATCATAATTATTATATCTGTGGGATTTATTATGTTATTGATGTTGATGGTTATCATCAAAATCGTCTGGTCTATTCTTCCTTTTAATCCATCATAATTCATAACCATATGTCCATGCCTCGTCTATATCACTTATAGATACGTAATACATAGTCCAATTAATTTGTCGAACAGATTTTGAAAATGCAATTATCCTTAGTATGAACAGATTTTTTTTTATCACTATTGCTTATATTATAATTTCAACTAAGCCATTTTTTTTTTCCACTTCCTTTAACAGTTGCTCATAATTTTCATGAGCTCTCTTAGGCGGAGACCCAGGTTCGGCTTTGA
The DNA here is from genome assembly GCA_007407185.1 of Glycine tomentella. Classification (NCBI taxonomy): domain Eukaryota; kingdom Viridiplantae; phylum Streptophyta; class Magnoliopsida; order Fabales; family Fabaceae; genus Glycine; species Glycine tomentella. The sequence goes on along the minus strand of PYAF01006013.1, from coordinate 1,111,815 downwards.
GTTGCAAGGCCATGGAGAAGCTCAAAAGTCACAAAATTTGAAGGGAAAATGGACAAAGGAAGAAGCTTACATTACAATTGCTTGGTACAAGTAAAGTTCGTTCACCCATTTTCCCCTCAAAGTTTGAGGGTTTTGAGCTTCTCCATGGCCTTGCAACTCAAAGCAGAGCTTGGGTCTCTGCAGATCCGCTTCGATCACCCATATAAACAACAAAGAGGTGAGCATTTCTCAACTTGTTTCGGTTTTGCGTGTTGCATTTCAAACAAATGATTTCGACAAAGTTGAAGAATATCTGGTGAACATGGACCAAACTTAAGGTAGAAATTGGGCCACTTCGAGAGAAGATCGAGGTAAAGAGGCTCAAGAGGATTGAAGCTGAAGAAAAACTGAAAAAGAGAGAGGAGCAATGTGAAAAAGGAAAGAGAGCTCATGAAAATTATGAGCAGTTGTTAAAGGAAGTGAAAAAAAAAAATGGCTTAGTTGAAAATATAATATAAGCAATAATGATAAACAAAAATCTGTTCATACTAAGGATAAATATATTTCTTAATCTGTATATTATTTTTTAAAATTGACAAGTAACAAAAAATAGTTTTAGTACTTTCACAAAGTTCATAAAAGAATAACTATTTGTTAAAATAAATTAATTTATACACGATCCATATAGTTTTTACTAAAAATAATTATGTAATAAATTATATATATATATAGTATCTTTTGAGTAAAGTTATATCTCATTATTTTTTTTTTACAAATTCTGTAATACCATATAAAGAAAATATTTAATAAAAACAAATAGTACATTTTATATTCTAAATGTAAAATTATATTTATTTTTTCATTAAATAGTGAGTACATAAAATAATTATTTTTTATTATTATCTTTATTTCTAAATATAAGATTCTTTTAATTAATTTATACTCTTTAAAAAATTTTATTTAATTTAATTAGTAACATTAAATTTGTATTATTTTTTCTAAATTATTCTTAAAATTAATGAGACTTGTCATCTTTCTTTTTTCACTTAATTATGTTCTAATTAATTAATGTGTCTTATTCTTCTTTTCTTATCTTAGCAAGAAAGAAAAGACATTTATCTTTTTTAATTCATAACATTAACTATAAAGAAATTAAGGATATATTTTAGTAAAAAAATAATTAATTAAAAAGTAATTTGAAAAAAGTATTATAAAAAAGATAAAAAAATTTTAAAAAAAAATACTCTTATATTTAGATATGCAATTTAAATTAGGTAAATAGTCATTTTTGTCCCTGAATGTGTAGAGAGCTAATAAATTCGTCTCAGAAAGATGAAAATTCAAATTTTTGTTACTGAGAGTAAAAAAAGTGTGACAAATTTATCATTTCGTTAACTTTCGTCCATTACCGTTAATTGAAAGAGTCTAATGGCACATTCAGGAATAAATTTGTCAGTGCTCTATATATTTAGGAACGAATTTGTCAACTCTCTACCCAAAATATAATTTAATCTTCATATTCTTCCTTTTTAATCATTACAAGTATAAAATTATAATAGACACTTAAAAATTAGGAAAGCAAACATAAGTTAAAAAAAACATAATAATAAGCATAATATTGATTAATAAGCATAATTTGTTTGTTACTTTGAAATTTTTATTATAATAACATTAGGTAATGAAAAAATCAAGGTAAGTTTCATTTTTTTTGTAAAAATTAACGTAATGACTGTGCATTTTTGTTTGAGTCTCATGTTTTGGATAAGATAATGTCAAAATAGAAATTTCAAATCAAAAATATGAGATAGTACCTTACTCAAAATATGAGACTCAAACAAATTAAAATGCACAATCATTAAGTTAATTCTTACAAGAAAAAATGAGACCTAACTTGATTTTTCATTACCAAATGTTGTTATAATAAAAACTCAGAGCAACAAACAAATTATGCTTATTAATCAATATTATGCTTATTATTATGTTTGTTTTAATTTATATTTATTTTTCTAATTTTTAAGTGTTTATTATAATTTTATACTTGCAATGATTAAAAAAGGAAGAATATGAAGATTAAATTATATTTTGGGTAGAGAGTTGACAAATTTGTTCCTGAATGTATAGAGCGCTGACAAATTCATCACTGAATGAGCCACGTAGACTCTTTCAATTAACGGTAACATAGGAAAGTTAATAAAGAATAGATTTATCACACTTTTTTTACTTTCAGGGACAAAAATTTGAATTTTCATCTTTCGGGGATGAATTTATCGGCACTCTACATATTCAGGGACGAAAATGACTATTTACTCATTTAAATTTAATAAACTCACTTTGAAATTTGAATAGCTTATTAAATAAAGGGTAAATATCCATTTTCGTCCATGAATGTGTAGAGCGCTGACAAATTCGTTCCTAAAGATGAAAATTCAAATTTTTGTCTTCGAAAGTGTAAAAAGTGCAACAAATTCATCATTAAGTTAACATCTGTCTATTACTATTAATAAAAGTGCCTACCGAAAATGACACATAAATGATTGTCAACATAATTGCTGACTAGATTTTGGACAAAAATGTCACTAAGTTATCGTTGGACTAAAATGTCAGTAATTTTCTATTAGACCTAAATGTGAGTAAGTTACCATTCGACCAAAATATCAGTAATTTTCAATTGAACCAAAATGTCAGTATTTTTTTTTTTTTTTGCGAAAAAGGTTAGTAATTTTCCATGTGACTAATTATTATAATTTGGATAAATTTATAATGATTAATACATTGTTACAATGTTTGTTTTGGTACACTGGTATAATGTTTATTTTGGATAATTTCTATTGTGACAGACAAATTTTGGTTATTAATCAATATTATGGTTATTATTATGTTTCTTTTAATTTATGTTTGCTTCCTTATTTTTTAAGTGATTATTGTATTGTTATTATTATGTTTGTAACGTTAAAAAAAGAGGGAAAATTTATTCTTAATGACATTTTGATCCAACGAAAACGTAATACCAATGATAACTTATTAACATTAAGGTCCAATAAAAAATTATTGACAGTTTAATCCAATGATAACTTACTGACATTTTCGCTCAAATTTTAGTAAACACTTATATTGACAATCATTTTTTTTTTTACACATTTTCGTCTTTCTGTGCCACATAGACAGTTTCATTAATGATAATAAATAAAAGTTAATATAAAGATGAATTTGTTACATTTTTTATGTTTTCAAGAATAAAAATTTGAATTTTTATTTTTTAAGATAAATTTATCAACTTAAAAATGACTATTTACATTTAAATAAATTTTTACAACCAATAGGGAAAAAAATGGTAGTTGGTACTTGGTAGTTGGTTCACAACTTCACATATTCTTGTTACGATTTGCGTTGCGTCCCCAAACCCAAAAAAGGCTAGCTAGGGTTTGAGATCAGATCAGTGTGTAAGAAAATCAGTAATCAGTAATCATTCAGCATAAAATTTGTTATCCGTTTGTTTTATTTCCAATGCAAGAAATGTTACACAGCAACACATTCATCATTCACTTCCTTTTGTGACAAATCGCTCTTACCGATTAACAAGTTCTCGTGTAGCAGACTCACCGACATGGGTTCGGGTTCGGGGAAGGTCCACTGGAACGTTTTTGACGGAGTGAAGATAATCGCGGCGACGCCGGAGGCGCTCATGGCGGAGATCGACTCCGCGATCTCGAATCTCGAATACTCACGCGCCACCGCTCTTCTCGACGCCGACGAGGGATACGACGCGCGCTTGGCCGACGAAGCCTACAAGGCGGGATGCGCCGCCCTGGCCGCCGGCAAGCTCGACGAGGCTCTCCGATCTCTCAACCTCTCTCTCTCGAAGTGCCCTCCCGATAAGGCCGCCGCTCTCGCAAAACTCAACTCGCTCATCTCTCTCACTTCTCACCACCTTCAAGCCTCTTCCAAATGACACCGCGTAGTTACTTTCGTTGTTGCGTTCTCATGAATCTTGAAGTGTAAAATTGTATCAAGTTGATCGTGTTTTTGTGTCACTAAATGTTCTGATTCTGAATATGATTGTGATCAATCTCTGTTTTTCAGCCTACACTGGTGCTTGATCTTCTTGTTTCGGTTTTTATTACTCTTTTCAACATTAAGAATACGGTTCAATTAAAGAGGAAAAAAGAAACATAATGTAAAATTCACCACAATTAATTCAAGATCCACGAATTATGTTAAAAAAATGCATGACTGAGAAATGTTGATCATAAATATGAGCAAGGTTTTTTTTATAAAGATAAATAGCTATCTGCTAACTTATAACTTATATCTGTTAAAAGAATGACTTTGCGTGACACATTTAAGAATGAATTTATTAATGCTCTATAAATTTAGGATGAATTTGTTAATGTTTTATCCAAAATATAATTATATTTATTTTAACTTATATTTGTTTTTCTTTTCTTAAATATTTATTATAATGTTATGTATGCAAAGATTAAAAAAATAGAGAAAATAAATATTAAATTATATTTTAGATAGAGTGTTGATAAATTTGTCCCTGAATGTGCTACGTAAACAATAATATACATAAATTAATGGATGAATGAATTTGTCACACTTTTTTCACTTTCGAGAACAAAAAATTGAATTTTCATCTTTTAAAGACAAATTTGTCAACGTTCTACAAATTATGAACAAAAAATGAGCATTTACCCTTTTTTATAATAAAAATAATAAAACAAGAAGATACTTTCAATACACAATACAACGGGAAGGGTGCCAATGGAAATGTCAAAAAGACTCACCTAAAATATTATTACACAGGTCCGAACCTACTCAATTAATTCATAGGCGTTAGAGAATATACATGAAAAGGATTGTCGATCAAGTGAAGAAAGTGGTGTTAGGGAATTCAAACCCACACCATGGGAAAGGTAAATTAATTCATAGGCTTTAGAGAATATACTTGAAAAGGATTGTCCACTAAGTGAAGAAAGTGGCGTTAGGGAATTCAAACCCACACAATGGGAAAGGTAAAATTTTATTTTGAATCTTTAATCCTTGTGTTAACTTGTACTTGCAATATGTGCAAGGTTTTACTCCCAGTATTTGATATTGCAGGAAATGATAGATAAATTCAGTTTACAATTGTAAGAAACTGAGGCTGTGGTCAAAATTACAGCCACAAACAGTTTGTTAAACTCTGATAAATCCAATTGATGCGGCTACCATATTAATCACATTTTGACCAAAATTACAGTCACACTGATTTTTAAAACCTTGAGTTAATTATGAGGTGAAGATCCAAAACAAATTAGGTGGGACACGTTAGTCTTTAACAGAAAAATTTCATCATAGTGTGAGCTACATTGGTTATAATTCTTATTTGGACTATGTTTTACTTAATGGACATTTGGCTTGTTAAGCTGCATGCTTAATTAGTTGGAAATGACACGATAATGATGCGTTTAATTACTGGCCTTTCCACTAAGGTTTTGTTTGGGAATTATGAGGGAAAGGGAAGGAAAGAGATTCAAAGGGAAGGGAGGGGAAGGAAAGGGAGGAAAATGAGAGAAGTTCTCTTCTCCTTGTTTGGGAGTTAAAAATATATTAAGAGAGGAAAATAGAGAATTAATAAGAAATTTTTACAATTTTTTCCTTATTTAAAAAATTAATATATTTTATATTTTACACTAACTATGGTAGGATAGTAATTTTATTAACACTGCTGATATAAGATAATAATTTTAGTTACTTTTCCTTCTAAAAACCCCCCAAATAGGGGGGACAACAATTTATAGGGTTTGAAGGGTTTCAGAGGAGTTTTAAAAATCCTCAAATCCTTTCCCTCAAAAATTAAAACTTGCAAACAAGAGAATGACTCTCCCTAAACCTTTCATTTCCCTCCATTCCCCTCCTAACTCCCTCTCCCAAATATACCCTAAAAGGACGTGGTTAAGTGGTTTCCCTGGATCTCCCAAAAGATTTTACCATTGTAGCAATCATTTCTCTCTATTTCCATTTAACTGTCACAACTTATTGCACGAGTGAGACAAAATTAATAATCATGGTTGTTTAGTTCATAGTTGAGTAATTCTCTCAATAACCCTTAACCCTGTCCCTATCTATATTAGCATGTCAAATTCACTGAACTGCATACTGAATCACAGTACCACATTATTGAAATAAAAATCTTGTAGTAATAATGTAAAAAGGGTCGAATAGTGTACCTACACCAATGGCATACAGATACCCGTGCGCATACCACGTACATAATTGGTAATTACGTCTTGTTTTTCTTCTTGTCTTGTTTCCAAACTGTAAAAAGGACCTTATTTTGACGTGAAGACCAGGGTATAGTTACATTACATCATTATTGACCGACCAACTTAACTGTCTTCACATGTCGAACCTGATTCATGAATCATGATGCAACTTATTTGGGAAACTAGTGATGAGTTTTTTTGACAAATATTAACTATTAGTTTATTAGTTTTTGTTAAAACAGAAGGGATAGAATCTGCGATATTTTTTTCTTTCTTTTCTTTCTTAATCACCCAATCAACCTTATGAGTTTGTATTTTTTAGACTGATGTGTTCTCCTATGTTTCTTTTGTCAGCAACTAATTCAGATCTTTATTCAACAAATATGAGATATTGATGGTGGAAAAAAAAGAGTAGAGTGTACTGTAGACACTAGAAATTGGTGGTCTCACTTTTACTTTTTTCTTTTTCCATCAACAGAAAATTTCTTCTTTTTTTTGCTCGTACAACAGAATCCCCTTCCATGTCATGCGATGCGAGTCAAATTCACCTTTCAAAACGATGCAATAGGGACACTTAGCGCAAAACATAGTGATGCTCTTGTCCCTTTGTGGATTATTTTTTTGCACGAAATAACTTCCATTGGACGGTAACCATTAACCAGTTGACACAAAATACAAATTTATCAGATATATATAGCAGTATCTTTTGTGGGTGGCACGTCCTATTAAGCATGACTTTAGCTTCAAGTGTAACTCTGAACAAGCACCACTACTTAAGGAGAGAGATAATTAGATAAAAACAAATCGACCAAAGTTACCAAACGGTTTTGCTATTTGAAGTAGTCAAACAAGCATTTGAATTTTCTTGCCATTCATTGAAAAGTGTTTGTAGCCCATTTTAATTTGCCTTTACCTTAAAGAACGGAAAGCTTATTAGTGGGGGGTTTCAGTAATGGGCCACTATCAATGAAGCATATCAATTTGAGCATCAACATATAAAGTGTTTGTGTTTCTAGTTTCTAGTTGTTCAATATATATCCTCTCATGTGAAAAAAGTTGATCAAGTGATAATTCACACCATGGGTGGTGTCTTCTACCATGAAGAAGAGCCACCAAACCATACCAAGAGATGCAAATTCCTTGCAGGGACTTTGAAAGAAGTGTTTTCCCACTGTCAAACTTTTAGTTGTCGGAGGCTTTCAACTGCAAGCCTTGAGGAGGAGTGCCCCATCATTGATGATGTTGATGAGGTACAGCAAGTACTTTCATCAAACCCTTTTGAAAAGTTCTTCACTTTGGTAAATTGTCGTTGGATGCGAGTTTGTAAGATTGATTTTAAAATAACATGATTTATGTAAGAAATTTTTATTCTAAAAGTAAATTAATAATAAAAATCAATATAAAAGTCTTGATCTAACGTCAGAAGAGCTAAAGTTGCTTTGATTCAAAATCAATTGTAGACCCAGAATCAATTTCTTAACATGAAATCCAATTTACGAATATTTATCTAAAATTATGTTAGCAGATATTTTAACGTGATTCTGGATCATCTAACATGAATCTAAACATGTTATGAAGGTGAATTCCATGTCCAACTTTGAAGTAACCTCAGTGGTTGTCATTGTTCTTTTGTGCTGCTTCCTCAGGTGGTAGTTTCAGCGGTTAGAAGACGAGTTATGGAGAAACAAAAGCACAACCCAAGCCCATTGAGAGACTCTCCTGCAACAAGGGAACCGTATGTCACTCACAGTCACACAATGAAACCACAAGCAAGGGTGGTAGTAGGTGATGAAGAACACAACGAAAGAGAAGAGTTTTTTTCGGTTAAAAGTTGTCTCTCGTGCTGTTCTTCGAGTGCTGTGAGTGACCAAGCATTTTATTCTGTGAAGACAACCCTGTCTAGATGTTCAAGCATGAATGAGGTTGAAGTCTCAGAATATTGGAGACGCTCAATAATTCAAGAGTTTTGTCATTGCGAGGGATGGCCTTTTGGGCTGTGCCGTAAAGCTGTGTTGCTTCCACCACTGCCTAAGGCACCGTCTGAGTCATGGTTGTCGCGCAAAATACAACGAAGTACCAAGGTTACCTGAATTTATTTGGCTTTTACATGTTCTGTTTTTTCCTGTCTTCATATATAGACTATATGAACTCTCACAATTAAGTAACACTGGATTGCTCAATAATCTGTCCAAAATAACACGATCTTTGATGGCTAACTGGTTGAACACACCAGATTTAGATGAGAACTATTCATTCAATCAGATCAGTTTATTAAAAGAATATCATTCTGTATTTGAATCAAACAAATGTAGCTTCAATTTTTCCACTGATATAGACAAAATTGATGAATCACCAAGAATTATTCATTCACTTCAGTCCGTGATTATAAAAATCCCCTCTCTAACACTATTATTAATTTCTGTAAAAAAAAACACTATTATTACAAAATAATGAACAAAACTCTTTGAAGAAGGGAGAACCATAAAAGTTTGCGATTTTCAATAAATTTTATTCAATAATAAAAATGTGATCAAACGAAGGTGTTCTAGTTTTTCTTGTTCTGTTACACGTGCTTGCAGAGACTGGATGTAGACACAAATGAGTAGAACAATATAGTTAATTAACTTCTTGACTTGCCATTTTCATATGGTCAAGAAGATATATACAAGTCCTTAGAACTTCACCAACATTGTTACTTGTTAACTTTGGAAAATGACATTGAGAACGAAACAAAACGCTGTTTAAGGATAATCACAGTTAACAAAGTTAAGCGCTCTCTTATTTCCATGCCATCAAACGCTTGATAACATAAAGGTCAGGAGAAAACAAATCAAAGAGTCTACAGGCATCATCAAAAGCATGATATGAAACAGAGACAAACAATTACATGCAATGTTTCTAAATTGTTGCTTCTATGCTCTTTGCTCAACATATGAACCTGCAAGTCCAGAAGTTCCTAGAACCGTAACCTGCAACAGAAACCTCAGATTAGATATGGGAATGGGAATTGGTCTACAATTCTTAAATGTAGCAATGCTATTTCCTATGAAAGTATTTTTACAAAAGAGTAATGCTATTTGGTACGAATATTTTTCATAAAAACAGTACAAATCCGAATCCTATTAGTCTTATTTTGATTGGTTAATTGAGTAATTTAAAAAATGGATACAATTAGGGAATTAATGGAAATCACCCAGGGTGTCTTCGGATACAAGATTCGTGTATTAACCTTTCATACCAAACATTATTTCCCTTTACAAAAACTATCACGAATGGATAATAAGTAATAATCAATCATGGTGGGAAAGAGAAAGGCAAAGTTGAAAAATAAAAAACACAATTGACAGAACATACCAGTTTTCCTTACATTTTTCTCCTTTCCAGAGTTATTTTCCAAAAGCATATCCATACTACTTATTTTTCTTATTAGTAACTATACAGGATAAACTACTAACCAAAAAATGAAAGGAGGAATTTAAGAAAGCACAGGCAAAAAAGTTAAAATGATATTCCAGCAAATGTGTCAATAACATTTACCTGCATATTTTTCAAGGACCTAAAAAAAATAAACCATGTTGAAAACTTGCAAGTGCACACAAATTTTGGAAATCAGAGTTGTTGATGATGGCTGCAGTGCTGTGGTGTCAGCCAAAGGGAGTGGCAGCAGCCAATTATCGTGAAAGTGGCAGATTTTTTTGTATGTCTCACCTCGTATTTCTCATTCAGCCAATGGGAGTGAGATTTATGGTGTAGGCATTAGAGTGAAACAGAAAAAGAGAGACAGAGAAACAGTGCAGAGAACTAAGAAAACTAACACACAATACTGCAGCTAAGGAGCTCATTGATAAACTTGCCCCCATTGGCCACCATACACAAACTACTAGATATATAGGCAATAATTGAAAATATACGATGATACCTTTCCCCACTCAGCACCAAGGCCACTGCATCTCATTTTTAAGTGAATCATCTTTGCACCCAATTCCGTCTCCACCTTCTTCCGCAGATAGCTCTCGTCAGGTCCAAAGGAATTCAAATAGGTGGAGTAGCGATCGAAAATGGTATGCAGAGCATTTTTTATATGATCAGGCAATGGCTTTACATCCTATAAAAGAAATCGAATCATCAGCCTAATGTGATGGGTGAATGAGAATAGAATGCGATATTGCAATTTCACAGGCACAAGTTTAAATTGAAATACCTCGCCACTTAATCCAATGCTGTCATCAAATTCCAATTTCAAGGAGACCAGAATCCCACCAAACTCCTCAATAGCCTCGGCTGCGCGAAACACATTTTCCACAACCTCCTTACCAGCTTTGTCATCAGTGTTTTTAGACAGCACATTCTTAACATCAGATACAACAGAATCTGGAAGCTCACTCCAACTTACTGCCATCAAATCCTTGAAAGCATTGTAAAGCGCAGGGTCCTTAATATTGGGCATGTGGGTCACATCTTCACTGTAGAATCGCATGCTCCCTAAACCCATCGAGAAAGGAGACTTGCATTCTGTGCATGTTTTTTTCATGCAAAACTAATTCAGCATATAACATCCATCCTCAAGTACAACACCCCAGCTCAAAAACCAAATAATCAACATAAATCCTGTTTGGGTAAATTACCTATAGGCATTTTAGAACAAGAAAATAAGAAGCTAAAATGAATTAAGTTTCTCTAATAAGCTAAAATTAGCTTATGCAGGCTAATTCATAGAAGCTCTCTCATTTAGCTTCTCCGAAAGCCAATTTTAATTCGTGAGAGAAGCTTAATTCATTTTACCTTCTTATTTTCTTTTCCTGTAAGTGTTTGTTGAGAAATTTATCCAAACAAGGCTAAAGTAAACTACGAAGCAAGTCCAGAATGAACCACATACAACATACTAGTATTTTTTTCTTCTTTCAAAGTTTAGAAATTGTGGTGTGAACAACGAGTTTCATTAATAAAGAGAACAGTGACGCTAACAACAACACGAAAATTATCGTCCGCACTACACCAATTTTGAAACCAGAATACAAAAGCAATAGCAATAGATTGATCAGCTGTGGAGTTAGATACCAACCGAAGTTACAAAAACAATAACGAAGAAACGTTATTTCAGCAAAAATAAACAGAAATGAAGACTAGCTTCTTGTTCGCAAAATCGTCAGATTCAAGTACATTGAATATTGATTTAATCAATCAGAGACGTGATGAAATCAGATTAATTGGACCGAGTGTTGCGGGGGAAAGTGTGAACGACGTCGGATCAGTGATAAAAGTGATCAGAAAGCAAAACCTAATAGAGCAGAAATGAGTACCTGAGGGTGAAGGAGAAGGAAGAGGATTGGGAGAGCGAGAGAGAAGAGAAGGTCGAAGAACGAAATGGTTGGTGGATGGAAAGGCGTGATAAGATCTGCAACTCAGTGATCGGAACAATGGTCTCAGTCGCATCATTTTCTCCATCTTTCTCTTCTTCTCACACACACTACGAAATGCAATGCTCGCTCGCAACCTACCAAAAACGTTACTTTTGCTCCTTTATATTACGTTAGTATTTTTTATTTGAGTTAAATGTTTAGGAAATGATATTCTCATTTATCACAAATTATTATTTAAATGTTTATGATGAATTATGAAATAATAATTATGTAATGTTTTTTAAAACATTAAATATGTTAACATAAAAGTCTAACGTGTTCGTTAAAGCTTATTAGAATAATTATGTGTTATGTCAATTAAAACAATGTAATTTTGTCTTATTTAATATTATCATTTTTAAAAGATCATTTATTTAATTCTAATTTTATTTTTAATGACTCTTTTTATTTTTGATAGCAAGTTTTAATAAATGACATTTTATAAATAACTTTATTTTTAATTTGAGATTAGTAAAATTAAATTATGTTAACTAATTTCTTAATTAGTGTGAAATTAGTTATTTTTGTTTATATATGATTTTAGAGGAAGTATATATGATGTCATAGCTTACTAAATATAGCTGAAGATATTCTACCAAAATTGTTTCTATTTAGATGTGTTGAATGTTGTAATGCATTTATTGTTTACACTTTTTTTAACATTACTAATTAACTTATGTGCAAATGTGTGAAGATCAATTTGAAGTTAGACGCATTAGTCATGTGCATAACTATACATAAGTAAGTTAATTAGTGATGCTAAAAAAATGAAAACAATAATTATATTATAGCATCCAATGCAAACCTCCAAAGCATTTGCTTAAGGAGATGATTTTGAAATTATTATACATGTGTCTAAAACAAAACTTTTATGACAATTTTGGTAGAATAACTTCAATTATAGTCACTATACTCACATCATATGTAATCGTTATAATCAAAATCTTTGTGATCAAAACCTCCACAACATTTGCATAAGAAAGAGCTTCCTAAAGTTATTGTACATGTGTATAACACAACTTTTGTGACAATTTTGATATAATGTTATCAGTTATATTCATTAGTATCTAATATCACATATAACTATTAGGACCAAAATGAAATTTCTTTAAAAAGTTAAAGCATCAAAATAGAACTATTTAAAAACATAAAAGATCAAAATAAAACTATTTGAAATATCATCATTTCAATTAACATGCCGTGTTATCATCCTAATTGGGGTTATCGGATATATCATATTTTTCTATAAAAAAACTAAAAGTAATATTTAATTAGCCTAAAACATAATAAACATAAAGTATCAAATATGAAGTTTACTACCTCCGTTCTTGTTTCTAAAGTTTGTTACGTGAAAACCAAGAGATGTAAGAAATATGGGTAAAATTGTATTCGTATCAGAATCATCTTGAAAATGTCCTAAGCCAAAAACTTCATTAGGTTCCACCAAATCACTAATAGATACATAATTATTGAATTTGTGGTGTTGAATACCAGACTCGGAAAAAATTTGGTAATTTAATCTTATCCTAAGTCTTATACATACCAAATTGAATCAGATCAAATTACCAAATATTTCCTGTCTCGTATTGTGGCATACTTGGATCCCTTTTGCTTTTGTAAATGTAAAAACTTAATTACAAAAACAAAATGATCCAAGTATCTCTTTTGAGAAATATGTATAAGAACTGCCACCATCAAAAACCATCCATACTACTTTAATTTGGCCATCAAATCTGAGATGCTGATATCCATAATTTATTCCAAGAAACTCAACTTGGTATAAATCAAATAGAATATAGTATGTGACACATATAAGTTAAAGAAGAATCAGAACAAACTTCAGAATAGTGCATAACTCGTCAGAAAAGAGAAAAACATATACATAAAAACAAAAACAAACAAACATGGAGATTTTCTAATGAAAACGATATAAAATGTTCAAGAATAAAGCTTGACATTCTCGTAGTGGAACTTTACAGAGTATTTAGAAAAACAAAACATAGATACAAATGCGTTAGAATAAGATCAAATTACCAAACTGTTCTGTATGATTTCTAGAACACAAATGTGTAGCACGAAAGTGCTATATGATTGCTGTTTGATCACTCTAACTCTGTAAATCCAAGGATATCAATAGGGGATGATACCTTGAAGCAGGAGATCACTGAGATACACGAAATTGGGAGTGGGGTGTGTGCTCAGTGTAATTGAAAGAAAGAGCTAGAGTGAATGTGTACCTTTCACCAACGAGCATTATGTATTTATAGGCATAGTACCTGACCGTTGGCTAACTGCATCGTGCACGAGTGGTTTCCTATATTTCCGGCTTCCACCTGCACTTTAGTAACTACCTGAGTGGACTGAGTCTCAGTCCACATTCGTTGAATCTTAATTAACATATCGTAACTAATTGGGCCTTAACATAGGCCCAATTGTGACTCCAGAACACAAACAAATTGGGATTATGAAATTCACTTTGAGTTATAAATTAGGATGAAGAGTTATGGTCTATCTGTTCGAGTATTGTGTTAAAAGAGGATACAAATAGATAAGTGTAATCACTTATCATTGTTCTCGGTTTGGTTCTGTATTTGTTCATGTTAAAAAACGCAATCAAATTAGATAAGCAAAACATGATAATTGATCTCTGTGCATTTTGAATATGACTCTGCGACTAGTATTTGTTAAATAATAATAAATGAAACATGTTTTTACCTCTGTGTGGTTATTCTGATGAGCCATTATGAAGATGGAAAGAAAGAAGAACGTTGGATTCGTCGAAAGATAAGGGTCGGACCGGGTTTGGTATATATTGGCTGCAGCTTGCATGAGTCAAAAAATAGGCTACAAATTAACTATCGCATGATCTTTTCAGTGTTTATGGCTTGTGTTTTGCATGTAAACCGCCAGCCAATCTTGTATTTGGATTTAGGCAGATGATATAATTAGGGTATATCTTGTACTCTTTAAAACTTTTTTCAATATTTTTTTTGGCTATTAAAATAAAAATATATATATATATATTGTGTTTTTTATATACTAATAAAATATACTTAATTTTCATCTATTAACAACAAATTATCTTACACAGTGTAGTTAAATCTCTCTATTCATTTCATTTGTTACTTTGGAATAAATATCAATTTTCTACTCATTAAGTCGACATTGTCTCTTTGAGACATCTTCAACTAAGGAACAATTGGTTATAAATATCAACTTTCTACTAGTTAAGCTAATATTTTCTATTAAATAATATCGACTCAAAGTCAATAATTTTGAGACAAATATCAACTTTACATGTCATGAACACATGACACACATAACATGTGATTTAATACATATTAGTCGACTTAAAGATAACAAGTCAGCGACTGGCTCAATAGTAACACAAGTCGAAGATGTCTTAGTGTGAATTAACATGTGATAGACTCACCATAAGTTAGGACAACTCAGAATAAGACCCCAACACAAACACTTGTAATAAGTGGTATGACTATTAGAACTATGATAACAACACTATAAATAGATATCTTGTAACTATACTAGGAGATTCAGACATTTAGACCCAATTACACTCAATCTCTAAAATCTCTCTCTCTAATTCCTTTTTCTCCTCTCATTCTATCCTACGTTGCACGAGGCAAATCACCATGTCCAACATCATAACAATGACGCCTTATGTGGGAATCATCGATTCCCTAGGATGAAAGGATTCATTGGTTGTGGATCTTTGTTATGAATCATGATGAGCACACAAAGCAAAAAAAGCTTTAGCAGTATCAACACATTCTTCACCTGTAACAAGTCATGGCCTCGCCAAGAATGGAAGAAAACGTGGGGTATTGTTATGTGAATCGATTTTTCTAAAGAAAAAAAAAATCAAAATTAAAATAGATAAGCATATCACAATTTTTTTAACATACCTTATTGTTACGTGAATCGATTTTACTGCAAAAAAAAATCGCAAAAAGATATTTAAGTAAACTGCATAATCGTTAAATGCTTGCTCAGAGAGTTTAATCACAAAAAACTTGAAGTTCAATCAATCACAAAAGATATAAAATGTACATTGATGGTTATATGTTCTTGAAAAAATCAATTTTAAAATTCCCCTAATCAACCAAATAGAGAACGAAGGAGGAAGCTATTTTGGGGGAAATCTATTGCCAACAAAAATAAAATAGAAAAAAACTTTTCACAAATGTCAAATGCTGCAGGGTGGAAGAATACTGAAGGTTGCAAGGTAGAATTGTCTGTTAATAGACATTTGGAGAAAAAAATAGGCTTCATAATGGTATATTAAGAGATCGAATGTGAAATCTTTGGCATTTGGAGAAAAGGTTAAAGTTGCAAGAAGGAAAAACAAAGAATATTAGCAAAGCAGATTTAAAAAAAATTATTATTTAAAATTTTAAGAAGCATCGAGTGTCTCTCTTCTCCTAATAATAAATAATAATGTCCTGAAAGACTTAATAATATATTTATTAAAATTAAGAAAAAAGATAAGAATATTTTAGTAAATCTATCCTCTAATAAATACTAATTATCTTAAAATACTTATTTTCTTGGTTCATAGGGAAAAATCTTAAATATGAATCATTTTGAGACGGAAAGGGTAATTTATTTATTTTTATTAATCCTCAACCTATCAAATTTTGCATCATGAAACCTTATAGTATTGGTGCCACCAAGTGACCACAAAAACACAAGTGAAGGATACAGTCCTCGTAACATACCTACATTACATAACATAACACCATCCAAAGTTATCATCTATCTATCCCTCTCCATCATCTCTTTCTCCCATATGGACAACAACACAAAACACAAACACAACACCAACCACCTTAGAAGTAGCACACGATTTCCCCAGTCTCATCCGTGTATTCACCGATGGTCCATTCAACGTTTCATCAGAACCGACTTCGTTCCACCCTCCACCACTCCCTATGTTACATCCATAGACATCACTCTCCACCCTCACTCCACTACTTCCACGGCGGCGCCTTCTGCGCCTCCTCCCCCTTCACCGCAAACTACCACAACTATGTCGCCTAAGCCTAAGTCGTCGCCGTCGCCTACCGACTAGCCCCGAAGCACCCAATTCCGGTGGCGTACGAGGATTCATGGGCTTCACTACAATGGGTGGCGTCACACCATAACAAAGATGGACAAGAGCCTTGGTTGAATGAGCATGCAAACTTTGGTAGGGTTTCTTTGGCTGGGGACAGTGCCAGTGCAAACATAGTGCATAACCTAACTATGCTCCTAGGTGACCCGTATTAGGACATTGAAGTGGAAATCCTCAGAGTGTGCCTTGTCCACCCGTTTTTCTGGGGCTCGGTTTCGATCGGGGCAGAGGTGGTGGATAGGCTGTGACGGTTTGTGAGCCCAGAGATGTTGGACAACGATGACCCGCTGGTTAACCCGGTGGCGGAGGGGGTGCCGAGCTTGGGGTGTAGCGGAGAAGGATGTACTGGGGGATAGAGGGTGGCTTTACTATAATGCTCTTTGAGTAGGAGTGGGTGAATGAGGGTGGTGGAAGTTGAAGAGACTCTTGGGGAGAGGTCAAGCGTTTCATCTTTATGATTTGGTGAGTGATAAGGCTCAGAGTTTGATCAAACGCTTGGGTCTTTTCTTTAATAGAGACCAGCCTCCTGCAATTTGATTCACATTGTTTGGTCTTTCTATTTTCTGTTATGTGGTGTGGAGTGGATCATGCATGGTGTGATTCAACGAGGATTAGGAAGTTATAGCCATTGGTTCCATAATTTCATTCGTGATTTGAGTTTGGACTTTGGTTTCACTCTCAGAGCACCTTTAGTGCTGGATCTTGGGGAGAGATCTTGAGTTGAAGATTTCTCCTTCCTCAGATCTACCACTAAAGGGAGGATGAAGATCTCCACGTGGAGATCTGGTTCCTCCACAAGAACCTTGAAGATCTACACAAAGTCCAAAAAAATACATTTTTATGTTGTAACAGACCACAAAATGGGTGGGGAGCAACAACCCACAACCCAACCAACCGCAAAACAAAAACGAAAAAAAAAGGAACAGAATATACCTGAGGGAAGCAGAGGAGAACTCGGAGGAGGGGAAGGCTCGGACTGCAGAGGCATCGTGAGAGGGAGGGGGAAGAAGAGAAAAAAAAAAAGGAAGCGGGGAGGTAGCGGAGGAAGGGAAAAAGAAAGAAAAGGGGGGGAGAAGGGAGGGGAGAACGAGTGGAGAAGAAGAAGAAGAAAGAAAAAAAATAAGGGAGGGGGAAGGGGGAGGGTCCGTGGGTGGAGGGGGGGGGGGGGGGAAAAGAAAAGAGTGGGGAAGGGGAGTGGGAAGAAGTGGGAAAGGGGAAATGAAAAAAAAAAGGAAGGGGAAGATTTTAGAGGGAGGAAAAAAAAAAGAGAAGTGACCATTGTGGGAAGGAGAAAATAAAAGAAAAGGGGGGTGTGAAGGGGAGGGAAGGGGGGTGAGGAGATGAAAAAACAAAAAAAAATTAAAATTTAAAAACTAACCATTAAACTAGTTGTTTTTTTCTGAAAATTTTTTGCTATAAATTGGTTCACAACTAACCATTGGTGCACACAACTTTCATTTTCATTTTGTCAATCTTTTTTCTCCAATCTTGTAGTTATACTAGCCGTTATAAAACTAGTCGTTAAACTAGTCGTTTTTTATTTGCTATATATTTGTTCAATTCTCATTCATTGTTGCACATCTCCTACAATCATTCATACAATGGATCGAAATAATGAGTTCAATAGAATTTGGAAAGAAACTGTTTATCAAACACTTTACGACGATAGTGATGAACAAATATTGAGCTATCTATGTGAGATGCAACATCAAGGAGGCAACAACAATCAACGTCGAAGGCCAAGAAGAGTCATTAATCGCAATCGTGAAGATGGACATCTACGATTGATGAATGACTACTTATCAGAAAATTCGGTTTACACAGGAACTCAATTCCGACGTAAGTTCTAAATGCGACGACAATTGTTCAACCGAATTGTCAACGCTCTTAGTAATCATGATGAGTATTTCCAATTGAGACCTGATGCTGTTGGTAGAATGGGTTTCTCGCCGTTGCAGAAGTGTACTGCAGCTATCCATATATTGGCATACGGATCACCTGCTGATTGTGTTGATGAGTACATTAGAATTGGCAAATGCACCGCAACTCAATGCTTACAAAAATTTGCAAGGAGTGTCATTGAGATATTTGGAGAATAGTACTTGAGAAGGCCCAACAACAATGACATAAACCGCCTTCTACAAATTGGAGATGCACGAGGGTTTCCAAGTATGTTAGGTTCTATTGATTGCATGCATTGGAAGTGGAAAAATTGTCCAGTTGCATGGTAAGGTCAATTTCATAGAGGTGATCATCGCAAACCCCACAATAATACTTGAAGTAGTTGCTTCACAAGACTTGTGGATTTGACATGCATTTTTTGGAGTTGTGGGTTCAAACAATGATATTAATGTGTTAAATCAATCGCCAGTGTTTGATGAGATTTTGCAAGGTCGAGCTCCTCCAGTACAATTTTCAATTAATGGAACTCCATACAATATGGAGTATTATCTTGCAGATGGTATTTATCATAATTAGGCCACATTTGTGAAGACCATACCAATGCCACAAGGTCCGAAAAGGAAATTATTTTCAAAATGTCAAGAAGCAGTGAGAAAGGATGTTCAACAAGCATTTGGTGTGCTCAAATCTCGATTCGCAATTATATACGATCCATCGCGTTCCTGGAACATGGATACAATGAATGATATAATGTTGGCATGCATTATATTACATAACATGATTGTCAAAGACGAACGAGCTACATTTGGTGGTAATGTCAATGTTGATTATGATCACCCAGATAATGACATTTCAAATGTTGAAGTATCTCGTGGTGCTCCTCCTGACTTTGCTACATACTTACAAACAAGACGTGTTATACATACAAGAGGAATTCATCAACAATTTCAAGCAGACTTGGTAGAGCATATTTGGGAACATTTCGGTCACAAAAATGATGAACATTGATTTTTCTTTAAAATTAATGTCTTGCATTTTTTTTATTATCAATTTTATGTATTTTTCACTTATTTAACATTTAGTTATAAATAAAAATTATTTAAATTTTATCATTTCTTAATATTAATATATTTTTTTCTATGTTTTATTAATTAAAATTTATTACTTAATTAATTAAATTTAATTTAATCAAAATTTAAAAATTTAAAAGTGGGGTCATGTAGGATCCATTAAAAGTTATCTAAGATCTCAATTTGAAATCTACCACTAAAAGAAAAAATGTTATAGATCTTAAGAAATCTTCAATTCTACGTGATACTATAAGGTCTATCAAAAAGTAAACTAAAATCCCAAATTGGGATCTAACTCTAAAGGTGTTGTCATACCATTTAATTCGTTTTGTTTATAGGGTGCTATGATTAAAGATGCTCAAAAAGTAGATGACGGATAGTGAACTAGATGTCATTTAATTGTCACATCACAAGGACATGAAATAATCAAAACATTGATAAAAACAATAATACTAACCAGTCTCCCCCTATCTAATGTCTTTGTTATTACTTTGTATTAACAATTAGATTTATCCGATGAAAAAAAATACTACAATAATAACCCCTGAGACCAAATTGTAAAACATATATACATTAAGGCTTTATTTGGAAGAGGAATTTTGGAGGGAAAAGGAGGGAAGAGAAAGGTTTATGTAGATACATTTCCTTATTTGAGAATTTTAATTTTTGAGGAAAAAAATTTGAGGATTTTCAAAACACCTCTGAAATCCTCAAAAGTCTTAAAATTGTTGTCTCCTCTATTTGGAAGTTTTTAGAAGGAAAATTAACTAAAATTATTATTATATCAATTAGTGTTAATAAAATTACTATCCTACCCTAGTCAATGTAAAATATATAATGTATTAATTTTTTAAATAAGAAAAAACTTATAAAAATTTCTTATTAAATCTCTATTTCCCTCTCTTAATATATTTTTAACTCCCAAACAAGGAGAAAAAAACTTCCTTTATTTTTCTCTCTTTCCTTCCCCTCCCATCCTCTTGAATCTCTTTTCTTCCCCTCCCCTCCTAACTCTCAAACAAAGCCTAAAACTCTTAACAATGTTAGATGACATCAGTTATCAGAGGGACGAAATGGATTAATAATTTACAAATTTAGAAACTAATATGCTATTTTATTTATTTCAGGAACCAATTTGACTTATCCTTACTATTTCAGGAATACAACTCACTCAATATTGTAAATTATAGTACCAATTTATATATAAAGTAACTGGCGCACGATCACGAAGACCTCCATTACATTTAGAGAGATTAAAATATGATTTCATCCTCTAACATGTAATGTAACTTTGCTCCCGCATTTTAAAGAACACACAAAATGCAAAAAACTTACAATAAAACAATTTCTGTTAACAAACATGTCGAGAGTATTAATGAAATGTTGCTAACTATTGTAAGGAACAATGCAATGGGCGATGCTAGCTAACTCTAGAAAACAACCGTGTCAAGCATCATTCCCAAAGTCTGAACAATGTTTGATGACATCAAATTGGAAACATGCTCTTCAAGGTGCTTCTTAGCATCTTGCCTCCCCACATTTGCAATTGCAAGTTTTTCTGGTGGCAGCTCATCTTCCTCCTGCACTGCCTTGTTGTACTTGGCTGCTAAACTTAGCATCTCCTGCATTACCAGAAAAAAAAAAAAAAAAATATTATCTCCTGAGTTTGTGTCATTCAACTTATTTTTAAAAAATGCTTGCTATTTTTTTTTCATTTTTACAAGAAAATCTTCAAAATATAAGCAATTAATTCTCTAAAAAAATCCCAAATTGTGGATTTGGTTTTGAAACACTTATTCTGCTTTTAAATAGATCTGGAAAAATAAGTGATTATTTACTCGGAAATAATTTCAACCAAGCATGTGTTGTATCTATACAGGTTATGAACAGGTGTCATCCAATTAAATTGTATATTTAATCCAACACTTTCAAATTAACACTAGCCTAAGTGTCTATACTCTGTTGCAGACCATGGCTGCTCTGCACCACTACACCGATATTGCGATAACTATGTGCCAAGAATGGAGCTTTTAATACCAAATAACAAAACAGCTAAATTCAATCACTAAATATCCCATTCCAAACTCAGTGGAGTCTTTGACTACCAAGCTCTATAGAACCCTAAATCAATAAAACGTATATGGACTCTTCTCCCACCTCAATCTCTTCACAATATTATGAGCATCAATTTGGTTTTAACACCAGAGAGGAATCACACAACAACTATATTCTCACCACAAAGCTAGACTTGTAGGACATCCTTTAACACTTTAGCATTGGCTTTCAAAACACCTTTAGTCCAGTCATTCAAGCTCAAACTATTGAAATAGAGCATTGAATTGCTCTATCAGAAGAATTGCATTGGTGTCATGAACTAGAATTTTCTTCTTGGTTATGACTTGTGGTTTCACAAACTCCACTCTTAAATTTACATATTTATCAAAAAGATCTAAAAAAGACTATCAATTTTCTTGAATATGTTGACAATATTCTTCTGACACGGAATAATTCTAATTTTCTTTACAACTTTAAACAAGCACTAAGTTTTCTCTAGAAGATCTAGGACATCCAGGGTCAATTTTAGGTGTGGAAATTATTCTCACTTCTAAAGGATTCTTTCTCTCACAACATTATATTAGCAACATTATGTACAAAACTACAAATCCTCCATGAGTGATGCCAAGCCCACAACTACACTCATGTCCACAACGCATTCCCTTCTACCATAATCTAATGTTTATACATGATTGATGGTGCCACTTATTCCCTTTCCACAACTCATTCTCTTGAACTAATTTTTTATTCTTATGTTTGTAAATGTCTTGAGGGCGAGCCCTGACACAACGGTAAAGTTGTGTCTTGGTGACTTATTAGTCATGGGTTCGAATCTGGAAACAGCCTCTTTGCATATGCAAGGGTAAGGCTGCTTACAATATCCCTCTCCCTTACCTGCCCATAATATGAAGCCTCAGGCAATGGAGTACGTAGTTTTTTTTTTTATGTTTGTAAATGTCTTATACAAATATCATGTATGTTTATAACAATAATTAGTGAAAACCATTTCACTTAAAATCTCTTTAGGAGGGAGGGAGAAGTTGAGTCAGACAAGAAAATGACAGAAAGTAACAAGAAAAAAAACCAATTATAGTATGTTTCTGAAATTTACTAAACCAAGACAGCAGAATCTCCAATTGAGTACCATATCAATCATTAATTGTTGCTGTGCAAAAAGTCAGTAATGTGTGCAATAACATTTAAATTACACGTTGCCTTGTATTATTTATGCAAGTCTCATCTCATATATACAATAAATTTGACAAAGAAAAAGTTTGAAAACAAGTTGAAGTGGGGAGAAGAAAACAGAAATTAAATTGCTGTGCAAAAAGTCAGGAATGTGTGCAGTAACATTTAAATTGCACTTTCCCTTGTATTATTTATGCAAGTCTCATCTCATATATACAATAAATTTGACAAAGAAAAAGTATGAAAGCAAGTTGAAGTGGGGAGAAGAAAACAGAAATTAAAAGGTTGAGCGATCTACATTGAAAAATTTCAACTTACCTGAACAGTCTGTTCATTAGTTTTAGAATGTGAATCAAAATGCCTGAGTGTCAAACCATCAGTCCACTTCTTTTTGTGAAGGTTAAGCAACATCTTCTCTTCAAGTTCATTCTTTCTGTAATTAATGGCTATGGAGTAATAATGTCTATTCAAGCCATGGATCAGAGCCTAAAAAGGAAATTAAAAAGACAAAATAAGTAACTGACAAAAGTCAAAGAAAACAGAGTAGCAGCCATACTTTTGAATGGAATATCAGAACACTCACTTGGATAGATGGCTTGTTTAGATGGCCCAGGTTGGAAGTTGTCTGCCGTGGTTCCTGACCCAGCATCATAGTTTGTGGGTTAATCAGCCGGAAAGCATCAATTACCACTTTGCCTTTCACACTCTGAATGGGGTCCACCACCACAGCCACTGCCCGTTGATTTAAAGCCTCAAAACTCTGCATCAGATAAAAGTACATACATATTATATACAATTTTCTAAAACCAACACCCCTATTGGAATAAGGGTTTGTCATAGCTCACTTCACTAAATTCCACATCTAACTTTTCTCAATCTACAGTGAGTTTTAGCCACCAATTGTCTCATTGATTCATAAATTATAAAATTAAAGCTTTTTTTAGATAAGTGTTTATTCTACCAACATTTCTTAATCCTATTGTAGCTACTAACATCACAAGAATGAAAGTGCTCAAACTTTATTTTATCAATATTCAATATTAAATGGTGAAGTACAATTTAATGATTCAATCAGTATTACTTCTTGAGTTTCCATCCCTAATGTCAAGGTTTCAGGGGTCTCTACAACCACAATGTGACCGCAAATGTGACTGCATTTGTTCACAAATCCCTCAATATTAAGGATCGCAACAAAACTGCAAGGCAATCACAATTTAAAACCTAGGATGTATCACATTTAGCATGTACCTCAACTTTTGTTTAAAAAACAACAACAAAGCCTTATCCCACTAAGTGTGGTCAGCTACATGGATCACATGATGCCTACAGCTCAATTAAAGACTTCTCATTTAAAGAAAGATAACAAATTTTATACTCATCATCAAGGAATTGCTCACTTAGTTTCAATTTTCAAACACAAAAACAGTTCAAAATGATACAAACACATGCTGCCACAATGAAACTAAAAGACCAAAGAAGCAGCCAAAAACCTGTTGCGTATTAATGTCCACTCCAGAAAGCCAACACCCAAATCCAGGATGCGAGTGATACCACCCCACAACCATCTCCGGCCTGCAACAA
Organism: Glycine tomentella; assembly: GCA_007407185.1. Taxonomy (NCBI): domain Eukaryota; kingdom Viridiplantae; phylum Streptophyta; class Magnoliopsida; order Fabales; family Fabaceae; genus Glycine; species Glycine tomentella. Next base: position 1,087,262 of record PYAF01006013.1, on the reverse strand, counting down.
CAAAATGCCAATTTTTCAACCATCAGACAACGCAAAACAACCCACACGTGTACAAATCGGAGATACAAGATGAGTTGGATGGTTAAGGGAGAACGGAAGAGGGGAAAGGTCACGGTTCGATCCCTTTGCTAACAAAAACTAACATTCTAACAATCTATTCTAACATTTGCCAATCAAAAAAATAAAAAAGTGTACAAATAAAAACCCTCCTTCACTAAAAAAAAAAAAAACAGATAACTTTAACTAACAACAAAACAAACACAAAAAAGCACCTTCCAGTTTGCTTCAACATATCAAGCATATTAGTCTGAAAAACATGATCAACAGCTTCAACGCTAACACCGGTCCCACTCTGAGGCATCGCAAACACATCCACAACGCGAACGGTGTACTCATCCACGAACTCCCCCAACATCAGACCCATCACTTCCATGGGTACCCCAGCTCTTCCTACACAGAAATTAGGGTTTTGAAAATCATCAGACAAAAACAAAAACAAAGGAAAAGTGGACCAATGAAGGGATCGAGAAGAGAAAAGAAGAACTCTGATAGCGTACCATGTTTGAGCATTTTGAGAAGGGCGAGGGAGGAGATGTAGACCTGCTCGGAGGAATCGAGGGTGGGGGAATCCGGTGGGGGATGGCCCAGCGCTCCACCTGCACCTGCGAACATCCTCTGAAGCCTCTCCATGCCCGACATCACAAAACCTAATCTTTTGTTTTCTTTTGTTTCACGAAAAGAAACGAAGAAAAGATTGTTTGCTCTCTCTCTCTGTTAAATGCTGGGAAGTGGCAACCTTCGCTTATGGTTTTGCAGAGAGGCTTAAATACGACGTCGCAAACGTTGACGTTTCGATCAAGAAAGTAGAAACTATCATAATGAGAATAAAAAAGACTTCCTACCGTGTTTCGGGCCTACACATAAAAACGCCCGACTAATATATTTTGCTTTCGCGGATTATTATTGGCCCCGACCGCATTGCTATTCGCCCACCAATATTTTTAATTTCTAAAATACCCTTCCCCATATTATATTGCGGAATCATACTTCAGTTGTATTAGTGGGTGTGCAAAAATAAATACACAACCAAAATATGATTTTGTTGTGTAAAGGAGGTGCAAAAAAAACCCACAACAGAAGCACAATCTCATTATGTATTTGTCAATGGAATCTTTTTGTTGGCTTAAGTGGAGGTGAAAAAATATATACAATGGAAACACTATTTTTTACTTTGTAAAATGGAATCATGTTTCCCTTGTATATATTTTTTCCGTGTGACCAAATATCCATTTGAAAATGTGGTTCTGTTATGGCAAATGAGTGTGCGATGATGGATGTGCATGGCGACACAATGATGGTGGAGAGGAGTTATGTGTGTGGAGCCATAAAGGTGGAGGTCGCGCGCACATAGGGGATGTCGTGTGTGATGACACAATAATGGTGGAGTGCACGTGGAACCTTCAAGGTGGAGGTCACACACGCAGAGACTCTGTGCAATAGTGACGGTGGGTACTATGCATGGAGGAGACGAGTTAAGGTGGTGGCACAACACAAAGGTGGTCAGTGGTGATGATGGTTGTGTGACTGTGATGTGGGGAGTGTGGAGTTGTGGTTCTAGATTTAGTCGAGGATTGGGGTGAGAAGAAAGTGGGGGCACGGGGAATGGGTGAAAAGATGGGGGAAGAGGACAGAGGAATAGGAAGGGATCAAATGGACTTTTTTGTGAGGAGGTTGGGGCCAACATCAAAGTAGGTTATGCCCAATAGCAGTTTCATTTGCTTCTTTTGTTTATTTAACTAGACTAATATATTTTTGTTAGTGTTATAATATTCAATGATTTTTCGTTTATTTGTACGAAATCTTAACCTCATGAGTCACCTTTGATGAGATTCTTCTCTTCCAATCATGTATTTTCATTCACAAGATTCGAATCTAAAACTTTACTTAAGAGGATCAAGTATAGCATCATTCGAACAAATGACTTGTTGGTAGAATATTTAATGTTTACTAATTAACAATATCTTAGTGTTAGAATATTTGATAATTATTAATTACTAATTAACAAAACAATATAAGGTATTTATATGCTTTATTTCTATAAATACTTATAAATTGTCAAATTATTTTTATTTTATTTTTCAAAATTAACTAGAATTTCAATTCAATTAAAAGGCATTAACAATATAAAGATTTTACATATTATTATTTAATTATGAATTTTTATGTATGATAATAAAATTGTGGAGTTTCTTAATAATTGATTAAAAATATATATGTGGGATGATTTCTAATTAGTTGATAATATAAAATATTTTACACAAATAATTTATTGAATCAAACTTTAAGAATTTACTTATTTATTGTTTTAAGAAATAATATCTACTTTTTTATATTTTTAGATTCCCGAGGCATAACATTAAACATTTTCAAGGCTTCTCGAATCTTCTAGCATTTTTTACTTTTTGAATCCCATCAATCTAGAAGCATTGGACCTATATGACGATTGCTACAAATTGTAATTGTCATTTGTGTGCATATCAGCTTGGGAGGGGCTTCAGATGAGCTCCTTTTGAGAGCTCAAAGCGAAAATCCTCTGATTTATGGAACACTTACATAATATTGATGCATTGGCTATTCCCCATCATGTGCAGCTCCTAGGATCACAACTTTTATTAATGATGTATAATTAATTATGATTTGTGGGTTAACCCAATGACAAAGGATGACATGAAGGAATTATTGCATGGTTTGGGATCATTACATGCTTATATTCTCATTCAATCTTCAATTATACATAGTTAAGTTCTATTAATTCTTTCTTAAAAATTGAACAGACAGCCATGTAACATGTAGAAATTGGTCAAAAATATAGAAAAGAGATAATCTTAGACTATTCAATAATTACTCGGTGGTAAAGAATGATGTGATAAGAGATATACATAATTAATTGAATTTGTAATGATATGTTTGTAACTATAAAAAGGAGGAAAAAATAAAGATTAAATTATATTTTATTTTTAAATAAAATAAAATTTGGAGTATGACAAATTAGTCTAATAAAAAATGTACTGATATTTTGGTCCAAAGAAGATTATTAACATTTTTATTCAATGGAGTCCAATAGAAATGTATTGACATTTTGGTCAAAGAAATTACTAACATTTTGGTCGAACGAAAAATTATTAATATTTTCATTCAACGATAACTTATTAACATTTTGGTATAACGTATTCAACAGTCATGTTTGCAATTATTTTTGCAACATTTTTATCTCTATGTGTCAGGTATATTCTTTCATTAACTGTAACGAACGAAAATTAATAGATAGATGAATTTGTCGCACTTTTTTCACTTTTAAAGACTAAAATTTGAATTTTCGTTTTCTTGGAATAAATTTATCAACACGTTATATATTCAAAGACGAAAATGATTATTTACTTAAAAAAAATCTAATAATCAATTTCATCTATATACTTTTTTATAGTAATAAATCCAACGAATCATTTTTACTTTCACACGTTAGCCTTTTGTATATTTGGGAGGAAGAGAGGGATGGAATGGAAAGAAATGTAATGGGATGGAAAGCATGAATCAAAGCGATAATAACTCAGTAGATCTTAACAACAATGTTCCTCTACTACTTACAATACTCGTATCATAGTACTTAAGTCCATAATAAATTTATTCTTTTCGTCGTAACAATTGATTAACTTCGTCTATAGTCATTGTTTTTTTACTTTCTATTTTTGTATCCAATTGAGACAAAATGTTGTCTGTCTCCAAATTCTATCCATAATTGATATGTTTCTAGCAGTGGATCTATGAATTTCATAATAACATTCAAATCAAAAGTACGCCATTAAGAATTTATATTATTGTAGTTGATTTACAACTACTGATGCACATAAGCTAAGAAAAAAAATAAAATAAAAAATCAAACAAACTATTCTGTGAGTAATATTCAAATGATCAAGAGTAAGAATCTATATTGCAGTTGATTTACATCTGATGCCCATAAGCTAATATAAGAAAAAGTAAAATTAAAAAACCAACAAATTATTCCCTGAAGTTACATTTTTTTCAATAACCGATTTAATTTTAGACCTCTATCTAAAACACATTCTATTCTTGTGATCAGCAAAGTTGATGGAATCGATAATGCGCCTGTATAAAATAAATGGAACTAGAAGGCCTTCTTAGTGTGTGGGGATCTCATTTGTCGGAGTCTCCTTTCTTGTGAAAGTATTTTTGCAAACCTAAATGCATTAAAATCAAATGTGTTATTATAACTGCATTGCAGAATGTGGTAATTAAATAAACTACATACTAATATGAAAAAAGTCCTTTTCTAGCTAACCTTTTGAGAGCATGTTCATTGGTTTCCCCATTTTTCAGTGGCTGAAAGAGACCATTCTCTAAATTGACCCTAGAGACTGGTTTCCTTAACAGATTTTCTCCAATTTGGCTAAGTTTCTCCAAGTTCTCCTTTGTAGCAATGTCAACTGAAGAATCCTTTCCAGTCAATGTGTCATCCTACAATATGTTGTTCAACAAATTTGATCATTTATGAAATATGCTCATAATAGTTTACTTATGTACAAAGAAAGAGCTATATATATAGAGTTTTATATATTTGTTTAGGAAATTACCTGAATTCGAAGGTAATTATCTTCTGAATGAAGTGCTTGAGTCACAGCAGATAAATGGAAATCCACCATATCTGCACTGGATTGAGAGAAAACGTCAATTAAAGGATTACTACCACTTTGCGTTAGCCAATCCAATATACCCCACTTGGCTGCCATTTGTGCATTGAATTTTTCCTCATTTTTTGCTGTGCCGGTGCCTATTGAAATTATTAGGAATCGACCATATTCCATAGGCGTGATTGGAAAGAAATCAGAATTTTGCTTAATGATTTGCTTTGTAACTTCGTTGATGGCAACTAAGGTCTTGATCATGAAATTAAAAAAAAAAAAACAAGTTAGTGATGCTTCCTATATGATTAATCATTATATAGTAACTAATCAATAATAATTTCAATTAATTAGTGAACAATTAGACATACCGGGTTATTTGCACAAACGCCACCATCAATGAGGTTGAATTCGTGTACGTTCCCATTTGAATCTTGGTTGTTGAAATTGTGAGCGGGGAGATAGGTAGGTGCAGCAGACGTGCTGATGCATATGTCTGAGAGTTTAGCATCCATGCAAGGAGACATCTTAAGCTGCATGAATTTCAATTAATCATTTTAGGTTATGGTTTATCACTGACTTTATTTTGTTAAATTAATTTAGTGAAAAACCTTCCTGTTACTGTTTTTCTCACCTTATCATATATTTCTTTTAATTCTCTTATGAGTTTATATATATATATATATATATATATATTAAAAATATTTAACTAGTGTTTTAGAAAAAAAAAACATAGTATGTAACTGAAAAATAGAAAATAAAATATAGGAATTAATGTATTTTACTTTTTCCTTTAATTGCTGTTAGATAAAAATAAAAATGATCTATACATAGATGAACATAACTGGCTTTAACCAAACAAATATATCATCGTATTCTAGAAAACTAAAGAATTTTTTTTAGAGAGAGAGAGAGAGAGAGAGAGAGAGAGAGAGGAAAGTTAACCTGATAAGATGAGAAAATAATGGGTTGCAAAGTCTTGATGTCGAAGGTGGGAATGACAACATTGGTGAGTGTCTCATGCAACCGAATGTCTCCAAGTTTCTCTCTCACGACCTCATGCAGGTATTTCCCGTCATATTTGGGTCCTCCAAGAGATCTTATTACCTTTGCTAATATCGTTGCACCAAGGCCACTGCAATGCAAAGCACGCCAAATATTCATTAATTTCTCAATTATTACATTTAATTAAAACTAGAAATTAATAAAGAAAGATAGAGATGCATGCATTAATTACCTATGCTGTGGAAAAATTTTAGGACTATGGTCCATGTAAAAAGGCTTGATATCTTTGGCAGCAAAAAGTGGTCGTTTATTGTTGTCTGGAGCAGTTATCATAGCGGTCACAAGACCTCCTGTGCTAGTTCCTGATATCACATCAAAATAATCTGCCAGCCTTGCTTCTGGACCATCCAATTCCTGCATCATATCATGCCCCAGAATGGATCAATATATAATGTAATTATTCTTTCAATACTATGTATTTATCATGTTAACATTATGGTTCCACATGAATGGCATGTGTTCAGACTTAATACAGGATTAGTATTATGACATGCATGGTTTTGCATGTTAATGAAACAATAACTTAGTGATCATTGATTACAAGATGAATAACAATACTTCATTACAAAAAAAAAATGATATTTAACCTACACAAATGTTTTTTGTATCCAGCTAGTTAATTAGGTGTAGGAGCATCAGATGATATACCTGAAGCTGAGATTCAAGGAAATCAATAATGGTAGCGGGGATGATGCCCCTAATACCACCCCCAAATCGATGCTAAGAATGGTTACTAAGTTTCCATAAGTTGGAGGCTGAATTTTTTCAATCGATGAATTTGCTCTCTCCATATCGGAAATTAAGGCAAATTGGAGGTTGTGTGCACAAATTAAATATTCTCTACGAGTAAGGATGAATCTTAAGTGAATATGCTGAAAGCAAAGGTTGTAGTTTCTTTATGGACAGAAAGCAATGTGCAACAAGGGATATATTTTTGCTAACTTGGAAAAAATTCAGGCTTATGTGGGTTAATTTGTTGGTACATAACTAGGCATGCTCGTAGTGGTATTTATAGTGTCAGGACCCTTTAAATTCTGGTTAGAGCACAGTTTAAATTTCAAAAGAGGACAAATGAATTAGTCGTATTATATTGATTGAAGGAAGACATAGTCAGAGAGTGCAGAATGGTAAAACATGTGGACCTGATCTCCCTAATGAATACGACGTCACACGGTCTTTGAAAAGTGCTATATTGACCAAATAGTAAAGACGACTGCATAACTTAATTTCCTAGCTTACAAAAGACTAAACTTGACATGAATGTACCCGATCATGGTGATGGCATTTGAGTTGAGTATAATATTTATGAAGAGCGTACGTGAGTTACTCGTACGTAGGGATATAAAATCCCCTCAAACTGTATATGTACGTAGCCACCTAGGACTTGATGGGGTCATTAGGAAGTGAATCTTCACATTTGAAACATACACACTCATGGCAAAAAGTCACCTCTCCTTGGATGCAGGCGTGTTGCCAGCAACAAAACAATTTTAATTTTTTTTTAAAGAGATTCAACAAAACATTTTTAAAAGTAGCTAATTAGTGAATGCTTTCTTTTAATTTATATCATTTAGGAGGCTGTGCAACTTGGTGTCATGATTGATCAAGCAACACTAGCACTTGATTTTCAAGCCCTCATTGTCCTTATTGCTCAAAAAGTTTGTTACCCTATAATAGTTACCCCAACCAAATGGGAAGCCTCGCAATAATGTCTCAGAACAATCTAATTAAAGTTTCTAGGCTCCCCTTCAGGTAGAGTGCTATGAAAACCTTCAACAACCCATTCTTTTGACTTCTTTAAAGCATTTTCAATAAAAGAAATTTTAGTATCTTAATTAACTTTTTGGTGGATTTTGTAATGTTATATAAAAAATCTTTTTTATTATTTTTAGGTCACATAATGAACTCATCTTTTAATATTTATTTATAATTTACTTTAAAATAGTTAAAATTAATTAATCATTTTTTTAATTTTGTAGAGAAACATTAAAATATTATTTTTTGGACCACATGCATATCTTACTTGTTCTTAACATCTATTGGAGATGCTTGGGCATGATAACTATATGAATTATAAATTAATTAATTTACCAAATATTTTAAAGGAAAAATTGTTATTTATTTAAAATATTTTCCATATTTTTTTCTCAGGAGAGCTAGTCTTATAATTAGTTATGAAAAAAATAGAATATATAGATTTTTTTTAATATACACTATTTACTTTTTTTCTATTCCTGGATATAATATATAGACAAAGCTTTCAATAATTTTGTCTAGTGTAATGTAATTTTTTTAATTGTTATATATTTGTTAATTTGGTTAAAAATAACAAGTATATACATATATTATAATTTATATATCCTTACACATTTAACTTATTATAATTTATGTCTATATATATATGCATGATAATTATAAAAATTAAATACATAAAAATATATAAATAATAATAATTTATAACATGGTAACTACGATGGAGTCTGTGTGTGTAATTACCATATTATAAACTATTATTCTTTATATATTTGTATGTATTTAATTTTTTATAACTATCATATATATATTATTTTGAAAAATTGCATTACAGTAACCAAAACTTACTATAATGTAACTTTTTTAATTTCTTGCATATTTATAATTTAGTAAAGAATAATAAAAATATATAATATTTTTATATAATATTTTTTTATATTTGTATGTATTTTTTATAATATTTTGTATGTACTTATATTTATAAAAAAGAAATACATAATACATATTTGATATTACTACTATTTATAGATTGAACTTTTTATAGTTATTACGCACAAGCTGCAATGCATTTTTTTTTTTTGTTTACATAATTATTAATTGAACTAAGAATAGTATTATTGTTTAGAATTACGAGTATTATTATTTTTTTTAAAAGGCAAAACAATTCATTAACAGAAATTGAGATGTCCACGTACAAGATGTGACCAACCCATTTAAAGAGTACAAAACATGGTACTGATATCGCAGCACCCAAAACAAACAAAAATTAAGGTAAACATTATATGAATCCCACCGGATGTTAAAAGAAAAAAAGATAAGCTATATTATCTTTATTAATTTCTTCTCCAAGGTTAGCAAGTGCTAAAAATTCTGCCAACCAAAAGCCTTCGCAGACACTCAAATTCAATGCTGCCCCTTGATGTATATCCAAGGGCCGAATAAATCTGTTGATTGATCCCATCAACAAAAAAATTATAAATTTTATTATTGCTTTTTTTTTATCGTGTTTTATTATTGCACCTAAATTTTTAATATATATATATATATATATATTTGTTTTTCAAGATTATAAAAGAGAATTCATAGATAACTTAAATAAACAATATAATATATATAAACATTAAGAATTAAATTTCGACCCTGGTAGCAAGTTGCACGACCTCCTAAATAATATATGTAAACCTTTCAAAAGAAGCTCTAACCAAATTAAAAATAATATATATAGTCCTTATTATTACTATTCTAATTGTTTTAATCTGAGTTTCCGAGTCCCATATGACAGGGTGACACGCCTGCTCATTATTAGGTCGTCTAACTAAGTCATACTTAGAAAAAGCTGAACTCATGGAGGTGACTCCTTCCTATAATATAAGTCCATTTAAAAATGCGACTTTTATATATAGGTTTTATAAAAGTCAAAAATAATACTTCTAATTACATAGATTGCCCTATTTTTTTTTTTATAGAAAAAACCTAACTTCCGTATGCTTCACGTACATCACCTAGTAACCTGTGCATTAATTCTTGACAAGTTTCCTCTGAATCTAAACAAGTATGATTCACTTCTTCGTATTGGTCCTATGACGTGCAATTCACGCTCTTCATCGATATTATATTTAATAGCCATCGCCATTAATTTTTGGATCCATTATGGTTATAGTCTTCTCTAAACTAGGAAAGTTATGCAGTCGTCTTTTTCTGTTTGGACAATAGCACACTTCAAACAACGGAACCGTGTGTCCTATTAGGCTTACCAGTTCCTCATTTTTTACCATTGACTATGTCTTCCTTCAATATTAAATTGTCTCTACTTGCTCTTTTGAATTCAACTAAACTGTGCACTAATCCAAATTTATAGGGTCGTGTCGTGCCACTATAAATATCAGTACATGCATGCCAAGCTAGCTACCAACAAACCCTACATCTTTCCTTTGTTAGCAATAATTCCTTGTTGATTGCATTTTGCTTTCTGCCCATAAGACTACATACAGCTTTTTCTTTCAGCATATTATTCTTTTAACGTTAACCCTTACTCAAAGAGAGATATTTTGTGCACACACAAATTAACCTCCAATTTGCCTAAATTTCCAATGGAAAGAGCAAAGTCATCGATAGAACAAATTCAGCCTCCAACTTATGGAAACCTAGTAACTATTCTTAGCATCGATGGGGGTGGGATTAGGGGGATCATCCCCGCTACCATTATTGATTTCCTTGAATCCCAGCTTCAGGTATATTGATCATCTAGCTATACAAATATTGTTGTTTATCTTCTAATTAATCCATCACTGAAGAGCTATATATTTCTTTTTCATTATCAAAACCATGACATAATAGTATAATACTAATAGTAATTCATAAGGAACCAAAATGACCTGTTAAATACATTTTTTTATCGACAAATATTAAAACTTATATTTATTTGTTAATTTTTATTAATGAGAAATTTGAATTCATAATCTTTCATCTCATTCTCTTTTTAACCATTTAGCTAATCTTATAATTCTATGTTAAATACATAGTATTGAAAGAATAATTAAACTCTAGCTATATATATATATATATATATATATATATATATTCATCGGGGCCATGATGATGCAATGCAGGAGTTGGATGGTCCAGAAGCAAGGCTTGCAGACTATTTTGATGTGATATCAGGAACAAGCACAGGAGGTCTTGTAACCGCTATGATAACTGCTCCAGACAACAATAATCGACCTCTTTTCGCTGCCAAAGATATCAAGCCTTTTTACATGGACCACTGTCCTAAAATTTTCCCACAGCATAGGTAATTAATACTTGTAACTCTATCTTTCTTTACTACTTTCTGTTTAATTAAACAACTTATAATTAGTATACATAAATTTTAATCGGTATCCTATAAATATAGGTTAAGAAATTTAAAGTAAAAATATGTTTATTGGAAGGTAGAAAATTATGTTATTTATGATTCTTTTTACTCTCTTCTATAATTTACACAATAAATACTTTTCTTTTTGTTTCTTAATCAATATTCTAAGAATATTAGTCATCAAAATTTATTATGATAATAATTGAGAAAATTAATAATATTTGGCATGCACCAATATCGCAGTGGCCTCGGTGGGACGATCTTAGCAAAGATAATAAGATCTCTGGGAGGACCTAAATACGACGGGAAATACCTGCATGAGGTCGTGAAAGAGAAACTTGGAGACATTCGGTTGCATGAGACCCTCACCAATGTTGTCATTCCCACTTTCGACATCAAGTCTTTGCAACCCATGATTTTCTCATCTTATAAGGTTAACTCTCTCTCTCTCTCTCTTCTTTCTTTCCAATTCACTTTTGAAATGAATTTTATTTTCTTGCCACTTTCCGGGTGTGAGGTTTATGCATGGTAATAGTTGGACTCCAAAGGAATGAGGCAACCAAGACCGAGTATCTCAAACAGTAATTGTTGACTTATAAGACAGAAATAATTGTCTTTTCTAACTATAATACGATAATATTCCTGTTGGTTTAAACCAGCTATGACCATGCATATAAATTTTTTATTTTTATATACAGCAATTAAATGAAAAAGTAGAAAAAAGTTAATTCATTTATTTTTATTTTCTAATTTTTCAGTTACTAAATTAAAATTATATATCAATATTTTTAAACCAGTTATATGTTAATATATAGATAAAAAAAAGCTAATTATATATTGCTTCGAAGGGCTGTTACTAATTTAGTTTAACAAAATCAAGTCAGTGATTTTTCTTTTATGCAAAAAATAAAGTCAGTGATAAACCATAAGCTAAAATGATTAATTTAAATTCATGCAGCTTAAGATATCCCCTTGCATGGATGCTAAACTCTCAGACATATGCATCAGCACGTCTGCTGCACCTACCTATCTCCCCGCTCACAATTTCAACAATCAAGATTCAAAAGGAAACATACACGAATTCAACCTCATTGATGGTGGTGTTTGTGCAAATAATCCGGTATGTCTAATTATATATTCACTAATTAATTGCATGTTTTTGAAATTATTATTTAATTAGTTACTATATAATGATTAATCATATAGGAAGCATCACTAACTGTTTATTTTTATTTTTGGAAAATGTATGATCCAGACGTTAGTTGCCATAAACGAAGTTACAAAGCAAATCATCAAGCAAAATCCTGATTTCTTTCCAATTAAGCCAATGGAATATGGTCGCTTCCTAATAATTTCAATAGGCACCGGGACAGCCAAAAATGAGGAAAAATTCAATGCACAAATGGCAGCCAAATGGGGTTTATTGGATTGGCTAACCAAAAGTGGTAGTAATCCTTTAATTGATGTTTTCTCTCAATCCAGTGCAGATATGGTGGATTTCCATTTATCTGCTGTGACTCAAGCACTTCATTCAGAAGATAATTACCTTCGAATACAGGTAAATTTTTAACATTCTTTACTATCAAAAATGTTAATAATTTGTTTGTGTTAGAATGTTAGTTAGAGTGATTCAAATCTACAATTTCTTTTTTTTCTTCTCTCTTCACCTTTCAATCATCAAATCAACCTTATATAATTAAGTTTCTCTTCATATATAATATAAAAATAATGTGTATATATATATTTCTTTTCTTTATATATAAACCAAATATTATAATTATATATGCAAAAATGATCAAATTTGTTCAACAACATTGTAGGATGACACATTGACCGGAACAGATTCTTCAGTTGACATTGCTACGAAGGAGAACTTGGAGAAGCTTAGTCAAGTTGGAGAAAAACTGTTAAAGAAACCAGTCTCTAGGATCAATTTAGAGAATGGTCTCTTTGAGCCACTAAAAAACAGGGAAACCAATGAAGATGCTCTTAAAAGGTTAGTTAAAAAAAGGGTATATTCAAACTAGTGTTGTATCTTGTTTAATTACGATGTATATTCCAATTCAATTACGCATAACATTTGTATTATAATAACATTTGATTCTAATGCATTCAGGTTTGCAAAAATACTTTCACAAGAAAGGAGACTCCGTGAAATGAGATCCCCACACACTAAAAAGGTACAGGCCCTTTCGATTCCATCAGCTTGAGTGATTTAATCACTGTTTGTATAATTTGTTGTTCTCACAGAAGACAAATCTGTGAAATATTTTAGTATAGAACTTGTTTAAGATTGATGTCAAAAATTGAATTGCTTATTGATAAAAATGTAACTTTAGGGGCTAGTTTGTTATATTTTATTTTTTTTTATTTTTTACTTAGATTCTCTGCACCAGTAGTAAATCAAGTGAGTTAATATAGATTCTTACTCTCAATTTTATTGTTATCCTCAAATTCTTAAAGATAAACTTTTGTGACAAAATGTAGAGACGAACAATATTTCACCTCTATTACAGGAGACTCTCAATCTAATATCAGTTTAGACATAGAACCTCCTTCACTCCTTGTATCCTTATGTCCGATTGAGTAAATTTAGAGCATGAGCATATATAAAGATGAAAAAATGAGGGTGGTGATGACGTCACCCAAGAGTGTGTGACTATAAAAAAGACAGGAGGAAGTACGCATTTATATATACTACCAGCGGATTATTTAATATATATATATATATATATATATATATGGGTATCCACGGATACTTCTAAGAAATAAAAAAATAACCACTTCAACCTTTTTTAATTATTCTTCCAATTTTCTCAAAGAAAAAATAGTTTAAAAGGCTACAAATTTATATCGATTATTTTTCTCCAATAACATGAATGTACAAGATTTACCATATTTTGAAAAAAAAATCAAAATAGTAATTATATTTGTTTGTTTCTTAACAGTATTGCTTTAAAAATTGGATTGGAGGGTCCAATCAAGAGTCGATTTAGTGACCAATTCGGATGAAAAAAAACTAGAATATTTTAGAATCGATAAAAATAAGTAAAGAACCAGTCAAACCGGTGAAAAGACGATTTGAACAGGTCATTTTCAATTTTTTGAATTTTCACTTTAATTTAAATCTTTTAAGATAAATAAAAATACATATTTAAAATATTTCACATAAATATCAATATTTTATTAACTATTATTAATTTTTATCTTATAAAACATATAATATTAAAATAATATAAATTAAATTAATTCAACAACTATTAGATCATTAAACCTTGAATTTGTATTTTTATGATCACCGGTTCAACTGATTCAATTTTAAAAATTTTACCCCTTTTGTGTCAATAACTAAAATAATAAAAAGGGAAATACCAATGCATCTGGAATATTGATGGAACCCAAAAATAAATAAGTACTAGTCGTTTTGCAACATAGAAATATAATTACAAAGCGTTTACATCACATGATGCAAGTTTGTAGGGACAAATTAATGGCACACCTTGATCATACCAGTGTGTGTGTATATATATATATATATATATATAACACAACATCAATCATATATAATATCACACTGATGGTGATTAATACAACTAGTTATCCTTTCAAAGTTCAAGGGTTTGCATTAGCGGACATTTGAGATTTACGAAATTGCTTCTGTTTGGATAGTCGTTCCGCAAACCTGAAACAAATTATAGTCAATCGTGAAACTGTGACTTAAAATAAGGCACATTAAAAATAAATCTTAAAAAAATAATCGTTAACATTTTTCCCCCATTTGTATGGATTTTGTATAATAAAAATTAAATTGTTTGTATAAATATTATAAGTATATACTATAACAATATTATCAACGTAATCAACACGAGTATGATGAATTATTTAATGATATATAGTAATTTCTTTTATTAATAATTTTTTGGCTATATATATACGTATATGGGATTTTAATATACCTCTTCAAGGCTTCTTCGTTTGTTTCATAAGATTTAACAGGTTCATAAACACCAGTCTTCAAGTTAATCTTTGAAACCGGCTTCTTTAACAACGATTCCCCAACTTTGACGAGATCATTCAAATTCTTCTCCGTAGCCATGTCAACAGAAGACATGTCCCCAATTAATGTATCGTCCTACAAAATTTGAATGAATTTAATATAAGGATTTATTTCTAAATATGACAATAATTATTTAACTTTAACCTTTATGCATTATAAAACAATTATACACTCTCATCCAATCATAAATCACCATTTGAATTACTTTAAAATAATTATTTTAAAATAAAAAACTTATCATACATTGATAATTGTATAAAAAACTTTAAGGTGCAAGTGTGTGAATAGCTCTTTTTCTCTTATTATGTTCATTTTGTTCTTAATTATAAGATTTTTTTAAAAAAATTATTTATTCTTTTTTATAAGATTTTTTTTAATTTATAGATGTATTAATTATTCTCTCTTCAAATATTAATAAAAAATAATTAAGTGAATAGAGAAATAAACAAAATTTGAAATAATAATAATATATAATTGATAAATTTAATATAATTAATTAATTAATTTATTTTAAAAAATATATATAAATTAATTAAAAGAAGTTTATAATTAAAAACGGATTGAGTATATTTGTTGAGTTATGACATAAAATTAGGGAATGAGAACCTGGATTCAGAGGTAGTTATGCTCAGAATTGAGTGCACGAACAACGGAAGAGATGTGAAAGTCAACCATGTCAGCACTGGCTTGACTAAATGCATCAATCAAAGGGGTGCCACCATTGGCTGTGGTTACCCAACTCAAGATACCCCATTGAGCTGCTTCATGAGCACTGTATTTCATTTCTTGTTTCTGAGAACCTGTTCCCAGTGATATCACCAAAAACTTGTCGTATTGCATCGGTTCCACATTTAAGTTATCACATGGCCCTTCATGACATATTTGGTTCGTAACTTCTGACATGGCCACCAGTGCCTGTAATGCCAAATTAACATATATAACACGTCTTTATTTGTCAATTAAATTGATTTATCTTAATCATCATATAATACTACCTCTATTCGTTATTACAAGAAACAAGTTATAGAGTCTGTTTGGATACAAGACTAGAAGTATTTTTAAGAACTTCTCTACTAAAAAAAACATTATATTTACAATAAAAAAGCTCTCAAAAGTACTTCTGATTTATATCCAAACAAATCTATAGTGTAAAATATATTATAACTAGTTTGATATAATAAGGTATCGTCTATATATGAATGGTTGAAATTGTTTTAATTAGTTTTAACCATTAGTCATTCATATTTGAATTATATGGTTGAAATTTACTCATTTCATTTGAATTATAAGATTGTGTACCGGGTTATTTGCAGCAACGCCACCGTCTATAAGGTCGAATTTGCTGACATGACCATGGTGGGTTTTGGTTTCAAAGTAATGAGCTGGAAGATATGTTGGAGCTGCCGAAGTTGAAATGCATATATCAGACAACGATGCATTCAATTCTGGCCTCTTCTTCAGCTGGGATAAATATCACATGTGAGATTAATATTTCATATATATGTAAGAGAAAGACACACACATGTACATATGTATGTGATAATATTTTGTTTATTTCCTATAATACGTAAATGTTATTACAGTCCTTAATGTTTATAAATTTTCTGCAAATTTTATATAAAAATCTGAAAGAAAAGACTTTTTGTAATTTTGATTTTCAAATAAAACTTGGATAATTAATTTCTTGTGAATATTTTTTTTGCATAACAAATATATTTTATATAATAAATTAAGAGAAAAAGGATGAACCTGGAAGCTGGAAAAGATGGTAGGTTGAAGGCGCTTGATGTCAAATGCAGGGATGACGACATTGGTCAAAGTTTGGTGCAATTTTGTTTCTCCTAGTTTTTCCCTAACAAGTCTGTGTAAGTACTTGCCGTTATATTGTGGTCCAAACAGACTTCTTGTGAACTTCACCATAGATGAGAATAAATTCCAGCACCTATATACATATATTCAGGACCATTACACTGTAAATTAGTACATATTGATAGATAAAATATATATTATATGGTGGATTTGGAATGAAGTTTAATTACGCTGGTAAAGTATATGGTATTTACTTATTTTGTGGGAAGATTTTAGGGGTATGCTCAAGGTAGAAATTCTTAATATCCTTGGCTGCATACAAGGGTCGGTTATGTTCATTTGGAGCAGTGAGTATTGCAGTCACTAATCCTCCAGTACTTGTTCCGGCAATCACATCAAAGTAATCTGCCAATCTTACATGGTCCCCATCTAGCTTCTGCATGCATGCACCATAGTTGACATTAATTAAAATGTTAATTATAAGCTAGAAGGCCTAGACTAAATTAAAGTTAATTTATATAGTACTATATATATATATATATATATATATATATATATATATACAAAATAAATTGCACGCAGCTAAAATAAGCATACTATGTACTACATAAACTTCCAGAAGGAAATAATCGATAAAATTATCGTTTTCATGATGTGATCTTTATTATATTATATCGATCTATAGCAATATATTTTGATGCACGACGTTAACTAGTATAGTGGACTTTACTTAGCATTAGCGGGGGATGGAAGGGATCAAATCCCCTCAATAAATATTTTTTTTAATAAAATAATTATAATCTTACAACAAAGTATATATAAAAAATTATTTACTTTAAAGTTTAAACTCTCTAGTGAATGATTTTTTTTTTTTTAATTTGTACCTATTTATATGGTTAGCATATTACCTGAAGTTCTGATTCGAGGAAGCCAAGTAAAATTCCTGGAATGATTCCCCGAATGCCACCACCATCAATACTAAGAACGGTAACAAGGTGTCCATCATCGCATGGAGTTGGAGATACAAGTTCTTTCGTTGCTTCCATTAATGGGTTGCTACAAGAGAGAGAGAGAGAGAGAGAGATGGAATATGGAGCGAGCTTAATAAATTAAAGGGCAAAGAAAACTCCTAAACTCTTCAACAAGCTTATTGCTATTCAGAAAATCTAGTTTTCATGGCTTAATTTGATTAGGAGAAGTTCTATATATAGATCAACAAACTGAATAAACATACGGGGAAATTAATCCTTATAATTATTTGCTTGTTTTAAGCGTGTCAAAATTAATCTCCAAAATAACATGGATAATATCATTTTCAACAAACACAAATTGATTACTTCTACACTTTATTTTATTTTTTACTAGCTATATACTTTACATGGTAATCATGTTTTTTGATAGTGACGGACCAATCAAAAGATGAATAGATTTATGGGAGACGAATTTAATATTCAAACGATTCATCGTAGGACAGATTAAACACTAAAAACATAGTACTATCTTTTGGTTCTCCGCCACACAGCTTGCTTGAATAATTTTAAATACATATACAGTAACCTCTTATGCTGCCTTGTATTTAAAATACAAATTATATATACAGAGTAATTCTTCACATGTTAATCGTGTCTTCGATACGGCGAAGGGCATGCATGGAGACAGAATATCAAACAATCAAACCCTAGACACAAAAACTGTGTAGTAATTTTTAAAATGTGTTTGTTATTGTTTTATGGAATATGCTAAACCAATTATTTTTTTAAACTCCGCACATTTTGGCATGTGCTTGTTTAAACTCAGCATTTCATCACTTTGATATTATCAGTTTTTCCTCCATGTTAGTGTGTTTTGGAACAGCAAATTTGAAGCATTGATTTTTCATCCACACTCTAAGTTTATTGAATTTTACATATAAGAGTTTGAATTGTCAAAGTTCCACAACCATTTAACATCCACACTAAATTAAACATAAAGAATTCAAAAGATTACAAAATTCAAACAATATATTTTGCTCCTAAGAAAAGAAAGTTCATCTCCAATTAAACAATATATATACCCATTTATATTTTCTGAATTAAAAATATCATAAAAATTAAGTCCTTCATTGGAGCATTAATTACCCATCCAAATTATATCATACCAAAATTTAATAAACACCTCTTTCCTACCTTAACAACTTCCTAAATAAACCAATCCTTTACCTTACACCAATTAAACAAATATCCTTCCGCTATAAATTAAAGAAGAGAGTTGAGTCAAATCATCATTTCAAATTAGGGTTATATTGTTATAAAACACAGGAAAACAAAAAAAAAAGTTTGAATTGTTTTTTCAACAAATTAATATTCACAAATCTATTTACATAAGAAGTACTTCTTATGTAGAACGATATACTTAGCTAGTTTAAAAAGACAATTATAATATAAATTCTTTTTAAACATGAGTATAGTCTTAAAACTTGTTAAGTTTTAGAAACTATTTAAAGCATTTTAAGAAAGATATAAGGAGTAGGGTAAATCATAAAAACATAAGAGTTTTATACTTAGTTCATCTGTAATTCAAGACTATATCCAATCAAAGGTTTCAGTAACAGATAAGAGACTTGTAGGTGTGTTATTTTACTATCAAGTCTTTAGGTTCAACACAAGTTTTCTTAACTTGTTTCTCCAACCAATCACCCAAGTATTATTTGTAGACAGGCCTTTCTAGCTAGACTCACACCCGAGTCTTCTTTGAAACAAAACTTGTTGGATTTCTATTGTTTTCACTTACACTACTAGAAAAATGACTTTCTACATCGATTTTTTTGGACATTCAACATTGGTTTTTAATTGATGTTGAAACCCCTGACGTTAAAAGTATTAACATTAACATCAGTTTTTGAAAACCGATGTTAACATAATTACACAACATTGATTTTCTTAAAAAATTGATGTCGAATAACAAGAAATTAACGAAAAAATATATAATGTAAATTCAACATTGGTTTTTCCAAAAAAACCGATGTTATCTGAAACTTTCTACATCGATTCTTTCAAAAACTGATGTGAAAATACATTTCTACATCGGTTTTAAGAAAAAATAGATGTTGAATAATACTTACAACATCGGTTTTGTCTTAAAACCGATGTAGAAGTGTCTTTTTCACATCAATTTTTCCTATAATTGATGTTATATAGTCATTTCCTACATCGTTTAATACATAACCGATGTATAATTTCATTTTGAAAAAAAAAATTGATTCATGCTCTTTATTTTCCTCCTTGTAATTTTAAAACATTAAAAACTTAAATAAAAATTTTATTTCTTAATGTTGAGATGGACAGGTCATGCAATTTAGCTCTAGCAGAATACATAATACATACAAATTCAAAGCCATAGAAATCTTAAACAATACAAATGTACTATTAAGAAGCATCAATTTGGTTGAACTCTTTGAGAGTACAATAAATACACTGGAAATGCAATCATTATTTATATGAGAATTAATTGAGATTACAAATCAATTGGAATAAGAATTGTATGATATTAGTATTACACAGCATTAACAACGCTGGTGCAGCCAAGCCACGTACGCGTCAAGCAATATTTGGCTGTCGACATCCACTGACAGAGAAACCATAATTTGTCATCAGTTATAATCAAACTTTCAATCAGACCATAATTTGGCAGTTCAATTTTTCTTTCAACAATTAAAATACGGACCCTCAAGGCAACCTTGCGTAATGATGAAGATCTCATATATGTCTTCATGAGTTTAAATATTAAAATATCAAATGGAACTTTTACATTACTGCAATTTCTTATCCAAGGATGACCTGCAAGCTCAAGATTATGGCTGACAACTTGAAAAATGTCTTACTAGATGTTATTGAAATTGATGATAGAGGCAAGAAAAATAACTTATTTAGAGCCTGAGTAGCAGATATTCGCTTTCGTGGATCCTTATTCAATAAGCGTTTGACAAAATCTTTAGCTTCTGAAGATAAAGATGGCCATGGTGTTTCGTCAAAGCTTAGATTAGCTTTCAATACTGCCCTAAAAACACCAAACTCTGTTTGAGCCCAAAATGGACGACTGCCACATAATAAAATATATATTATCACACCTATGAAGGATCAACAACAAGAGTGATTTCAAGCATGCCAAGTCTAGCTTCGTTTGCAAAGGTGAACACTAGAGACGCCTTTGTAATTTTGGCAGTCAAATGTCTTTATAGAGTTTATTCGACTAAAAACAAGAAATTTCTGAAAAAATAAAAATTGAGGCAGATTAGGATTATATAGAGGCAGCAAGTGATTCACATTTGTTTTTACAT
Organism: Glycine tomentella; assembly: GCA_007407185.1. Taxonomy (NCBI): domain Eukaryota; kingdom Viridiplantae; phylum Streptophyta; class Magnoliopsida; order Fabales; family Fabaceae; genus Glycine; species Glycine tomentella. The sequence goes on along the minus strand of PYAF01006013.1, from coordinate 1,066,212 downwards.
AACAACACTAAAAGATTAGTATCCCTTCCAAGTAAGAGTGTTTGAGGTGTCCACTACCAAGAAAGCGCCCAATGTAAGAAGCAATGTTAGTAAACCACCTAAACCTAAAGATAGCCTCCAACCCCACCCACCTTTGATTCTGTCATTGCTTGATCAACAATAGTTAGGAATAGCATCACCAACAATGAACAAGTACCCAAGGTATAATCAAAACAAGACAAATGGGCAAATGGCACATGCTTTAGAATTCGTTTTTTTTATTGGCAATGATTTTGCATGATTGAGAATCAATTACCTGACTTTTTAAATTGTTCAATTCTAGATTACTGGATTTCATTACATTTTGAGTCACGTAAAAATGATACTACACAAAAAATAATTAAGAATATAATAGAAAAATGGATATTATACAATTTACTAATATATCTCTTCTTTATTAAATTAAAAAAAAATGATACTATACAATTCTAAAAAAGCATGAATTTAAAATAGAAAAGCATGAATTTACATAACTAAATTCATATTTAAGTCTAAAAGTTTATAAAAAAAACATGTAAGCTTTATTAAAAAACCTGCTCATGTTTTTATATATTTAATTAATAGAACGAAAAGTTTGTTTTCTTATCATTTTTCCTCCAAAACATAACCGTTAAATATATACCCTTATATACTCTTAAAAAAGTACCCTTATCTAATTATATATTTAACTTTTCCCATTTTTTCTTCCGGGCTATTATGAGTATAACTATAATGCCAATAACATTTATTTCAATGAACAAGAGTATCATTATTCATTACTTCTATAGCCAAAACTAATAGAGTTAAATACACCTACTAGGTATAGAATAGGCTCCAAGGGTTAGAATATTTGCATATGTAAGCCATACACCATTATCACATTTTAGGTGACCCAACTCATGAGCCAAAACAGCCTGTTAAAGTGAATTGATCCAGAGTTAGAATATTTGCATATGTAAGCCATACACCATTATCACTATTTTTTTCTATAGTATCAATTAATTTTAAGGTAGATAATAATACAAAGAAAAGAAAAAATGGATAATAATATAATTTTTTTTTGTTTAGTTAAAAAATAAAAACATAATTGGGAGAGAAATTCTATTAATGGTAGTTTTTCCAAATTTTAATAATATGAAAATTAATCATTTACCTCAACACTTTTGGCCATTACATATGCAAATATTTCAATGTCTTGGAGCATGCTCCATGTGCATTAGTTGATGCAATTACATGGTGACATTTGAGGTCCAGAACTTGGTCACAGTAGCACCAACCTTGCTTGCATAATTGATCAAAAGTATCTGCACCATCAAGAAGGAAATACAAAAAAGAAAGGTCAAGAAAATAAATCATTTAGTTTAAACATGATACATAATGCACAAGGTGATGCAGTGTGCTCCTCAACTGATGCAAAAGTACCTGCACCACCTCTGCCTTCAAATTCTTAACCACTTCCCCAACAAAGGACACTTGTGGAGCCTTGGATTCCAAAAGTTTATATCCATTAACCAATGCAAATAGAAAGCTAAAAGATACTAAAGTAAGGGTGTAATGGTTGCATTTACATTTTTACCTCATTACTTTTGGTCAATTTTATTTCCCATAAAATAAAATAACCCAAGCCACCACACACACAATAAAACGTTTCAACTGCAAAATCAACATAAGTATACCACTCTACAAATTGTAAGCTTCCCTTAATATAATAACATGACTTGTCTTGTCTATGATTATTGCAGTACAAGCATGACAACACATTCATTTACGAAACTCGAATTGAAAATGTCAACCCAACCACGACATAAGAACAAAATCCAAAACTTCACAAAAGGAATAAAGAAAATGTCAACGCTCACACATGACTCTCACCTTCTTCTTCACGGGTTTCAGGATCTTAATGACACATTTCTCACCGTCCGTGCAGTGAACACCTTCAAACACCTCACTGTATTTCCCCTTACCCACCTTTCTCACCACCTCATAATCATCTTGCTCCCTAAAACAAAAAAGTCACAGCAATAACAACAACAACAACCCTACAATGCCCTTTCACTTTGGAAAAGGAAGAAAGAAAACATTTATATTACCCAAAATAAATAAAAATATAAAATGAATCGAAGGGAAAAAAACAATAAAAGAAGAAGAAGAATATGTTATGTTACCCCCATTGGACGTTGAGGGACTCGTAGTCCCAATATTCCTTGGGGCGAATGATGTTGACATCGGCGTAGACACGGCCTTAGAGGAGGCGCTGAGGCGGTGAGTGGACTTTTCGATTTTCTGGGCCATGGCATCAAGGGGCGCGGCGGCGACGGCGGCAGAGGGCGAGCGAGAGAGACGACAATGAAGCGACAGACGGAGAAAGTTTGGGGGAAATGGGGGAGCGAAGAAGAGAGGGAAAGGAGGAATATGAATGGGAAAGGGAAGAGTGGAGGAGAAAGAGCAATCTATCGCACACGAGGGAGCTTAGCTTGTTAATATTATTCTCCTGCACGCTCACCACTTTGGGCCTCTCCATGATGGGCTATATATATTGAATCGTTTAATAAAAAAAATCAACATCGATTTTTCTAAAAAAATCGATGTTATCTACTCATTTGAAAACATTGACTTTTAAGAAACCGATGTTGTTAGTAATTACTTAATTACTTAACATCAATTTTTCAAAAATCGATGTTAACATTGTACTAACAACATCGATTTTTTAAAAAATTGATGTTAAGAAACTCTAATTATTTACAAAAATGTCACCGTGTACAATTTAACATCGGTTTTTCTTGTAACTGATGTTAGATTGACAATGTTAAATGTATATTTTTTAGTAGTGTTAGAAAAGTTTAAATGGTAAGACTCATTAACTACTTTATCCTAGCTCAAGAGGAATGTTAACGTATAAGCAAAGTTCAAGTCTAAAACTTTTTAAACTAAGAGAGTTTACAAAGAAAGTTCATATAAAGATAATTAAAGTTGAAGTTCAAGGCCAACCAAAAGATAATTCAGTTGGTAAGGATTAAACTCATATTTCACAAGGAAGTGGATTCAAATCTTGTTGCTAATGTGAAGACTGTATTGACGGATGATCTATGAACACTTCTATAAACACTTTTTAAACCTTGAGTCATACCCTAGCCTTGGTTTATGTAAGCGAAATGAATTATATTGGATAATATGATTCCTTTTTGTAGAGGAGACACAAATCCAAGTCATTCTTGCTTGTATGACTTTACATTACTTTATTATAAGAAACCACATGAGTGATGGGAAATTTAATCCATTTATGAAAACTACGAATATGAAGATAGTGATGAAAAAGAAAAAGAAATTGATCTTAGTACAATGTACAAATTCATAGGAAGAACTTGATGCTCAAAGTGAGCTTTACAAATGGAACAAGTCAAATAATCTATTAAAAATATGTTTACAACACTATTTAACTTCTCTGTTTTTTATTTAATTTTTATAACCTTTTTAGTAATTTTAATCATATAAAAGCACTTTTGTAGTTTTATTGATACATCACTTTTTTAAGGCAAAAGAAGGCTAAGCTAAGGTCAATTGTTGCACTAATCCCAACTATATTGCCTAACAACTAAAAGCCTGGACATCAAAGCCTGATATCATAAATAAATTAAAAACAAGGAACAAGACAAGAAAACTTGGGAGAACATGAAGTCTAACCCTAAGCAAACAAAACATAGGTATGTCATCACTTGTCTTATAAATTCTTTTATTAGCACTTAAATATGTATAATCCAAACACATAATTAGCTTATCTAGAAGGAGCTTGTCACAATAGAACTTCTAGATAACCTTTTATTCTAAAAGTCCTTCTAGATAAATTTATTCAAAGTGGCGGAACACTTGAACAAACCAGTAGTTGTTGACGTAGAAACCTATAACAGCAACCCACCCAAAGCAGAATAAACAACACATAAAAAAAATGAAACATAATGATAAAAAGACGTTGCACTAATGTTAGATTCCCTTTTGTTGACCCTTTTTCAGATGCAATGATCTTAGCATGAACTACAGCATAAACTACAGTAGATTAGTTGGTTAATCTTTTGGGTAACTAGAGTAATTACAGTTAGTTAGTTAGTTATGAATTAGTTTCTCCAACAACTATATAATCAGTTGTAAACTTTGTGCAGAGTAATTCAATACATCTCTTTTCATTCTTATTCATTTCAGTTTTATTCTTTAAGCTTTCTTTGCAAGGTCTACATTCATGGCAGACATGGATTTTATGATGGTATCAGAGCTCTTCCATAGAAGATCTCTGCTGCGCTACTCTCTATTTTTACTTATTCTATAATCTTTGTTCATTTTTCTTCATCATGACTACCAATTCATCCCAATAAGATCAATCTTTGAACATACACGGTCCATATTATCTTCATCCAGGAGAAAATCCAGCAACTGCACTGGTTTCTCCAGTTCTTGATTCAACAAACTACAGATCATGGAGCCGATCAATGTTTACAGCATTAAGTGCAAAGAATAAGGTTGAGTTTATCAATGGGTCTATTCAAAGATGTGCATCGAACCATACACTTCATACAGCTTGGAAAAGGTGCAATAATATGGTGGTTTCTTGGCTTCTTCATTCAGTCTCACCTTCAATTAGGCAAAGCATTCTTTGGATGGATGATGCACAAGACATATGGAAGGATTTGAAGTCAAGGTATTCTCAAGGAGATTTGCTAAGAATTTCAGAATTACAGCAAGACATGACATCCATCAAGCAAGGTGATCAATCTATAACTAATTACTTCACAAAATTGCATGTTATAGTTGGGATGAATTGGAAAGTTACAGACCTGATCCAGTTTGTTCATGTGATCCTAAGTGTAAATGTGAGGCACTTACTACTGTTATGGAAAGAAAGAAACAAGATCGTGTTATGCAGTTCCTTAGAGGTTTGAATGACCAATTTAATACTGTTAGATCCAATGTATTGATGATGGATCCCTTGCCCGACATAGCTAAGGTTTTGTTGTTCAACAAGAAAGACAGCTTGCAAGTAATTATATTCTGGGAAACACCAGTTTGATCAATGCAGTCAACATTAGCTCATCCAAATCATGCACTTATTGTGGTAAAGATAATCATACCATTGATAGGTGTTACAGGAAAAATGGCTTTCCTCAGAATTATACTTCTAGAGGAGGAAGAGCAAATCAGAATGGTTTTGGTAGATGAAACTCAGGAGGAAGAGGAACTAAACTATGCACATATTGTGGTCTCATTAACCACACTGTAGATGAATGTTATAGAAAGCATGGTTACCCTCCTGGACACAAATTCTATAAGTTTCAAGGATCAAACATTAACCATATTATTGCAAAAAAGGAAGAAAGTGATAGCTCAGCCCAAGAAAGGAAACAAGAAACACAAAATGAGGATGTAAAGCTAACCTTTCAACAATATAAAGATTTGATGGCACTGCTGCAAGAACAAAACACAACTCACAACAATTCATATATGAATCAAATCGATACAAATAACAATAAAGGTAGTATACTATCCATCACTTGTAGTGTAAGCAAGACTAGCCAAGATGAATGGATCCTTGACTCAGGTGCCACAGACCATGTTACAACTTTTTCTCATTTGTTTTCTTTATGCAAAAAAGATAAATCCTATGATTATTAAACTCCCTAATGGTAATACAGTCTGCCACTCATGCAGGCAGAATTCAATTTTCCCAATCTTTATACCTAGAAGATGTTTTATACATACTTGATTTTCAATTCAATTTAATTTCAATATCCAAATTGATCTCTTCTCTGTCTTGTAAACTTTTTTTCATGAATGACAAATGCTTTATACAGGATTTACATAGCCAACAGAGGATTGGTACAGATGATATGGTGAAAAGTCTTTACAAACTCAACATTGTTTCTCTCAAGTCTAATTTTTCTATCTGTTCTAATGTTTCTAGGATTTTAGCTTTTTCATGTAATAGAAAACCCATAGATTTGTGGCATTTTAGACTTGGTCATCCATCTTATGAGAGATTGGTATTGTTGAAACAGTTGTACCATGTTCTTAACTCAGATAAACAATTCATATGTGAAACATGTCATCATTCTAAACAAAGAAAATTGTCTTTTCCTAGCAGTGATTCTCATTCATCTTGTGCTTTTGATCTTATACATGTTGATATTTAGGGCCCTTGTCATGTAACTTCCTTAATTGGTCACAAATATTTTCTTACTATTGTAGATGATTATTCAAGGTTTGTTGGGTGTTTCTTATGAATTCCAAGGCTGAAACACAATCTCACTTAAAGAACTTTGTTACCAAGGTTGAAAGACAATTTGAATCAAAAATAAAGGTCATTAGATCAGATAATGGATCTGAGTTTATTATGAAACAGTTTTATGATGAAACTGGCATTATACACCAATGTTCATGTATTGAAACTCCCCAACAAAATGGGATTGTTGAAAGAAAACATCAACATTTATTAAATGTCACTAGATCCTTGTTATTTCAGTCTAATTTACCATCTGTTTTTTGGTTTTATGCCTTGATTCATTATGTTGTCCTTGTTAATAGCATGCCTACTACATTCCTTGATAATCATACTCCCTATGAAAAGTTACATAAAATAGTATATGACATTGAAACTTTAAGGGTGTTTGGTTGCTTGTGTTTTCCTAGTACTTTGATAGTTAACAGAAAGAAGCTTGACCTAAGAGCTGCCACACTATCTTCTTAGGTTATAAACCACACACAAAAGGATATATAACTTTTGATCTCAAAACCAAGTCTATTTCTGCCTCTAGACATGTCATCTTCTATGAAGATTATTTTCCATTTACTGATCACAACAATCTTGACCCTATCACTGTCTTACGTATGTCTACTTCTTCATCCACTGTTATTAATCAATCTGATGATTCACACCTTGATCCACCAACAGATCCTGTTAGTTCTCATTTCAACACTGATTCTGATTCTTCAACCTTACAACTAGTAATCCATACATCTAACAGGCCTATTAGACAAATTTGTAGACCAGGTAAATATAAAGACTTTCATGTCTCATATCCATCATCAACTGCTGCCAATCACTCTCAAGATACTAGTCTTTATCCACTTAGTTCTGTCCTTTCATATAATAAATTGTCTCCTTCTTATCACCATGTTGTTCTATCTATCACACAAAGTGTTGAACCTCAGTCATACAGTGAAGCATCTAAGGATTCTAATTGGATTCAAGCCATGAATGATGAGATAAGAGCACTAGAGCTTAATGATACATGGGTTCTCAGTGATCTTCCTCAACACAAAACTGCCATAGGTTGTAAATGGGTTTATAAGATCAAACACAGGTCAGATGGTTCCATAGGGAGATATAAGGCCAGGTTAGTGGCAAAAGTATATACTTAGGTGGAGGGACAGGACTACCTAGACACTTTTTCTCCAGTAGCTAAACTAACCATAATAAGACTCCTTTTGGCTTTGGCTGCTGTTTATCAGTGGCATCTCAAGCAACTAGATGTGAATGATGCCTTTTTACATGGTGACCTAAAATAATAAGTGTATATGGTCATCCCTCAAGGTATGCAGATAGCCAAACTAGGACAAGTTTGCAATCTCCAAAGGTCCATATATGGCCTTAAACAGGCCAATAGACAATGGTATGCTAGATTGTCATCTTTTCTAATTTTCCATGGTTACAAGCAATGTACCTCTGATCACTCCTTGTTCATTAAGCATGGTTATAACACGATTGTTGTTTTATTGATTTATGTTGATGGTATTGTCTTGTCAGTCAATGATTTGTCTGAAATTCCAAGAATTACTAATCTACTTGACACTGCTTTCCAAATTAAGGATTTAGGTGATTTAAAGTATTTTCTGGGATTTGAAGTAGCTAGAAGATCTACTGGCATAAATCTCTGTCAAAGAAAGTATGCTCTAGATATCCTCAGTGATGTTGGCATGCTTGGTTCCAAACCTGCTTCTACACCTTGTGCTTACAACACGAAACTGCATCAACATTCAGGGACACCTCTTTCAGCAACAGATGCTTCCTTCTATAGAAGATTAATAGGGAGATTGATTTATCTAACCAACATAAGGCCAGACATTACCTTTGTTGTGCAACAGTTGAGTCAATTTGTTGCTAATCCTACATCAGACCACAACCAAGTTGTTTTTCGTATTCTCAGATACATCAAAGGGACTCTAGGTGCAAGTATTTTTCTGTCGGCAGCTAGTCACTTTCATTTAAAAGGTTTTAGTGATTCAGATTGGACTGATTGTCTTGATACTAGAAGATCCATCACTGGTTATGTTGTTTGCCTTGGTGATTCATTGATTTCTTGAAAATCTAAAAAGTAAGCCACTATATCCAGAAGTTCTTCTAAAAGTTGAATATCAGGCTCTAGCAAGTACTACATGTGAGCTACAATGGCTTACTTATTTGTTGTAGGAGTTCTGCATTAATTTCCAACATCCTGTCATATTATACTGTGATAATAAATCAGCTCTCCATATTGCTGCAAATCTATTTTTCATGAAAGGACCAAACACATTGAAATCGATTGCCACTTAGTTCGTGAGATCATGTTTAAGGGCCTTGTATGAAACTCCTTCTTGTATCTTCTGCCAATCAGCTGACAGATATTTACACAAAACCTCTTATTCCTGGTGCTTTTCAATTCTTGTATTCCAAGCTAGGAATGTCTAATATACATTCCTAGCTTGAGGGGAGCTCTTAGCATGAACTACAACATAAACTACAGTTAGATTAGTTGGTTAACCTTTTGTGTAACTAGAGTAATTACCGTTAGTTAGTTATGAATTAGTTTCTCCAACAACTATATAATCAGTTGTAAACTTTGTGCATAGTAATTCAATACATCTCTTTTCATTTTTATTCATTTCAGTTTTATTCTTTAAGCTTTCTTTCTAAGCTTTCTTTGCAAGGTCTGCATTCATGACAGACATGGAGTTTATGAAATGATTAGGTTGCTTTGTGCAATCATTAACTTTGTATGATGTTGTTTGTTAATATATGAAATATTTTATTTATAAAATTAATTTTCATTAAATAAACATGATAAAATCTTATAATATTAATTTAATAACGTTACAGGATATAAGTTCATGTTAATGGATCCAATTTAGTTAATTAAATATAAGATGTATGCCACTACAAGAAAAGCGTTGTTTTCCGATGCACCATTTCCTACCCACTAACTTCCGTCGGAATATTAACATTTTTCCATGTATATTTATTACATTAGAAATTGGATTTTTCCCAAAACAAAAAATAGTTGAACCCTAGCCTTGACTATCTCTTCAATCCCTTACCACTCTCCTCCTCTTGCCTTCGTTTTAAGCGTCTCTTCCCATCCCTAAGCCAAGGATGGCATCGGCCATGGCTACACCGGTGAAACCGCGAGATCCATTTCGGTCATCGTGCGTGAAGGGCAGCCGCAGGTTTCCCTCTAATATGGGTCCTTTTAAAACATAGGTAGGCAGAAGAGCTTCCATTGCAGATTTCGTTTCATTTGTGAAAAGACGAACCTGAAAGAGAGAGAATCAGAGCAAGAAGAAAAAGATGATCTATCGGAAGTGGAGTCTCCTTACCGGCCCGGTCACCATCCTCGACGGCGTAGTCATCGCCATCGCCGCCGCAAATGTTATCTTCGTCAAGAATGTAAGCTCCTTTCTTCCACTCTCCAAATCCCATCACTCCCTTTCTGCACTCAATCCAACCCCTTGGTTTTCTCCAAAGTTGCGATTTTGATTGATTTTTCTGGATTTGGGTGCCGATTTATGATCGGGGTCTTCAGTAATTTATTGAAATTCTTGCTACTTTTTTTTTGCGATTTGCTTCTGTAATGTCGCTAGTCTCTGATGTGTTTATCTCTCGTTAGCTAATTGTGTTCATTTGATTCATTTTTACGCCGAGGACGATGGCGACACTGACGCACACGCCGAGGACCACCCAGAATTCGGGGTGAATGATGATGTGTTCCAAGTGTTCGACGAAATGTGAGTATGGCTTTCTGAACTTGTTGTTTTTCATAATGAATGTTGTGCTATAGTTATAAAGTGACAAGCAGCCACTACATGTGGTTATGGTAAAAAAATTTGCGAAAAGCTTTCTCTATGCTTTGTGCTTTATTGGTTATAATTTTTTAAAATTGTGGAATAAAATTGTTTAGTTTTTCTGTTGTAACCCAGATTCTTTTTTTAGCTGTTCTCAGAATCTCATGAAGCTATTTCCTCCTTTAGGTTGATCCAAAAGTATCAAATAAGTCATGTTTTGCACAAGAGCTTATCTCAACTATTTTGATCACTGTAGCTGTGGGGTTGGTCTGGTATGAGTCCTTAGTTTCCCTTTCTCCCTCTCTTTTTTTCATGTAGAAACATCCACTCTCTGATTTTTATATACTTGTATTGCTACTACACATCCTTTTAGGTTTATTGGTGCTGCTGCACTTCAAAAATACATTGGAAGCTTGGGTGGGATTGGACCTTCAGGAGTTGGATCAAGTTCTTCCTATGCCCCAAAGGAGCTAAATAAGGAAGTGATGCCTGAAAAGGTTAACTTGTTAATCTGTTCTTAGTTCTCACTTCTCAGATATCTATTTCTGTATCTCTTGAATGTTTCTGTGA